>CM035429.1:127754931-127762431 GCA_020310875.1 Ceratopteris richardii | reverse complement strand
ATTTGATTCTCTACCTACCACAAATCACAAATTTGTGGCTCCTCTTTCCCTTTTTGTTCAAGTGGACTCAACCACTTAAGATTCTCTTACTTTTACATTAAGTAAACTCTTCAAAAGTTACAAGGGGTAGTTCACAAGTGAACTTTACATAATCTTCATTTTAAGGCTTCTTCTATGACTTTGTGGGACTCAAGCCAATACTTAGGCTTGTCATAGACTTTCTCCAACAGCTCCCCCTCAAGCCAAGTATGCTTGAGGTCTTCAATCTTCCAAGATTACTTGTAAACCAATCATAGCCTTGAATTTGCAAAGCTTTGTACCATCCAATGCTTTGGTTAGAATATCTGCACATTGTTGATGAGTGGACACATATGATATTTGCATCTCTTTGCTTAGAACCTTTTCTCGTACATAGTGATAATGAACTTCAATATGTTTAGTCCTTGCATGAAAAATAGGATTAGCAACCAAATGAATAGAACTCATATTGTCACAAAAAATAGTTGGAGTTCCAAACTCCAATCCAAGATCTTTGAATAATGTCTTCATCCACATAGCTTCCTGAGTAGCTATGGCAAGACCTCTGTATTCAGCTTCAGTAGAAGAGAGAACAACTATGGGTTGCTTCTTGGATGACCATGAAATAAGCTTTGAACCTGCAAAGGTAAGATAACCTGAAGTGCTCCTTCTATCTTCCTTGGAGCCAGCCCAATCTGCATAAGAAAATAGCTTCAAACCTAAATCAGATACATAAGGATAATAAAGTCCTTCATTTATGGTTCCTTTGAGATACTTGAGAATCCTTTTGGCAGCATCCACATGTGGTTTCCTTGGTGTGTGCATAAATTGACTTAGCACACTCACACTGTAACATATATCTACTCTTGTCAATGTGGCATAGTTGAGACTACCCACTAGACTTTGATATGATGTGATTTCCTCTATGAGTTCACCTTCATGTGAGCTCAATTTGTGATTGACCTCCATTGGAGTACCTGCAATCTTACAATCTTGCATCTTGAATTTTGCCAATATGTGCTTAATGTACTTTTTTTCTGTGAGAAACAAACCATGATCTTTGTAGACAACTTCCAAACCTAGGAAGTAGGTAAGTGAACCCAAATCACTTATCTTGAACTCTTCTCTCATCTGAGCTTTGATCTTCTTCATACCATCTGCATCATTTCCTGTCAATATAATATCATCTACATATACACATAAGTAGATGACCTCAGAGTTACTCTTTTTGATAAAGAGTGAAGGATCTACCTTGCTTGGTTGAAAGCCTCTGTCCTGCAAGAATGAAACAAGTCTGAAATTCCAAGCTCTTAGAGCTTGCTTGAGACCATACAATGCTTTGTTAAGTTTACACACATAATCAGGATAAACTTGATTCTCAAAACCAGGTGGTTGTGCCATATATACCTCTTCTGTTATCCAACCATTCAAGAATGCATTCTTTACATCTAGTTGAAGTATCTTCCAATTCTTGGAAGAGGCAATAGTAAGCAAAACCCTAATAGTAGGCATCTTTGCCACAGGAGAGAAGGTCTCCTCATAATCAATTCCCTGAGTTTGTGCAAAGCCTTTTGCTGCAAGCCTTGCCTTATACTTGTTAATGGAACCATCAGAATTCTTCTTGAGTTTATAGACCCATCTTGAGCCTTTTACCTTCATGGATGAAGTCTTGGGCACCAAATCCCAAGTGTTGTTTTCCTCAAGTGCTTCAATCTCTTCCTTCATTGCATGCTTCCATTCTGATTTTGCTTTGGCCTCTTCAAAGGATGATGGCTTCTCTTGGTTTACGTCCTGTGCTATGTAGATAGAATGTTTAGTTACTAATGAGGTGTCAAACCCATACCTTTCTGGTTTTTTCTTTTCCCTCATAGATCTTCTTAGGCCATGATGTGATGATTCTGCCTCATGTCCAAGTTCCTGCAATTTTGCTTTACCTTTAGACTTCCATGCTTTGATCTTTTCCATCTGAGATTCTTCATCATCCTCTGAGGTGTCTTGTTCTTCGATCTTTCGTTGTTCTCTACCAAGCTTTGGAAAATCTTCTTCAAGATCATATGGTAAAATGACCTTCCTGCATGAATCTTCATACCATGAATTGTTCTCATCAAAAACTACATCTTTGCTTACCAAGAAGCCTTTGTTGGTAGGGTTGTATAACCTGTAGCCCTTTTGATTGTTGTCATATCCAATAAATACACACCTTTCTGCCTTTGGATCCATCTTGCCTCTAACCTGTGAAGGAACATGAGCAAAAGCAATACATCCAAAAATTTTACAATGATCTAAGCTTGGTCTTCTTCCATTCCAAGCCTCATATGGAGTCATCCCATCAAGGGATTTTGAAGGCAACCTATTAATCAAGTAAGTGCCTGTAGATACAGCCTCAGCCCATAGATAATTAGGTAAATGCTTTTCATTTAACATGGACCTTGCAGCTTCAACAATTGTCCTATTCCTCCTTTCTGCCACTCCATTTTGCTCAGGAGTGTACCTTGTAGTTACCTCTCTTTTGATTCCTCTTTCTTGAAGAAAAGAATCAAACTCATGGGAGAAGTATTCTCCCCCTCCATCTAACCTTAGCCTTTTTAGTGATTTACCTGTTTGATTCTCCACAAGAGCCAAATATCTTTTGAAACATGAAAAAACTTCATCTTTGTGTTTCATAAAGAATAGGATAGTCCATTTGCTGCAATCATCAATAAAGGAGACATAATACCTTGATCCAGATATTGAAGCTTCCTTGCTAGGTCCCCATACATCTGTATGAACCAACTCCAAGAGATCTCCATGCATATAACCTTTCTTCATGAATGGTAACCTGTGAGACTTTCCAAATTGACATGCACTACACTTATAAATCATATGTTGTTTTGACAAATTAGGGAGTCCAAGTACACTTTGGTCCCTGCAAATTTGCTTCAATGACCTTTGACCAATATGTGCTAACCTTTTGTGCCATACTTCCAATTTTGTGAGTGTCTGACTACCATAATTAAAGAGAGCAATGTTTGTAGTGTCTTGTAATTCAAATGTGAACAATCTACCTGCCTTTTCACCTTTTGCAATTCTTTTGAATCCTTGACTTGGATCTTCAACAAATGCTCCTGCTTTTTTGAACTTGACTTGCAACCCTTTCTCTACTATCTGCCCAACACTTATCAAATTCTTTGTAATGGTAGGGACATAGAGTACCTTACTGAGTAGGTTGATGTTTCCATCAGGTGCTTTGACATTGCCTATTTTCTCCACAAGATGTCTTATATCATCTCCTATTTGTACCTCATGCTTATTCCTTGGATCTTCTAAATCTGATAGGAGTGCCACATTTCCTGCCACATGATTTGAACAACCTGAATCTATGTAGAAAACATGCTCATCAGATTTACCTTGTGGCATAGCCATGTTCATGATCAATAATGAATCCTCTTTGTTTGAGTCTTCTGTGTAGTTATTGAAGTCTCTCCTTCCTTTGTAGCCTCCTTGATAGTTTGAATGATTGTAGTTGTTGTAGTTTCCATGATAATTGTTGAACCTTCCTCTTGAGTAGCCATAACTTCCTCTATTGTATCCTCTACCTCTTTGATTCCTGGAATTCCTAAAGCAATTTTCAGTTGTATGATTAGTTAATCCACAAATAGAACATGAGTTGGAGTCTTGGGATCTCCCCCTGCCTTGTCTACCTCCTCTTCCTCTACCTCTGCCATGTCTTCCTCTACTTGCATAGTTAGCTTGATATGTACATGCTTCATCATCCACTTTCTTTGACTTTCCTTTGTTATCTTTGGACTTGCTTTTATCAATGTATAAAGCTGAAGATTGATTACCTTTAGAGCTTTCTCCATTTTTGATAAGCTTTGCCTCTTGAGTAAGTAGTTGTCCAATGAGTGTATTGAAATCAGGTACATGCATGTCCATGTACAAATCCATAGCTGTGGTGGATGCTTCCCACTTGTCATCTGCCTTCAAGCCATTGATGACTTGCCTTAAAATTTGCTCTTCATCTATTACCTCTCCAATGCTTCCCAAATGATCCGCTATGTCCTTGAGCTTTGTGACAAAATCAGTCACATTTTGTTTGGGAGCCTTCTTGAGAGTTGTGAAATCGAGCCATAGTTGATGCTTCCTAGCTTTGATACTTGAAGAGAAAAAGGCTTCAAGTGCATCCCACACTTCCTGAGATGTCTTACAACTTCTAATGTGAGGCAACAAAAAATCTGAGATAGAGTTGAGGAGATAAGACCTTGCAAGTGCATCCTTGGAGCACCATGTGCTCAATCTCTCTTGCTCTTCTTGTGTTGGTTGACTTTTGTTCCTGAAACTTGGCATAACTTCATCTCTAGCCACATAACCATATAAACTTCTACCTTGGAGATAAGCTTCTATTCTTAATGACCAATCTGAGTAGTTACCTCTTTCCAATTTGTCAATTGATGAAGGAAATCCATCTCCCATGTTTTCCAACCTTGGTCTGATACCACTGTGAAGAGATGGATAGGTATGTGCTTGAAGATGAACAGGTGTTGCAAAATCATTGATCTACACCAGCCAAATGAACGCCAGGAGTATGTGGTGGGCCCTTTTAGCTTGCCAATGGATGTATTAGACACCCTATGTACCTTGGAAGATCACTCTCAAAAAGATAGATCAAAATAGATAAGTTGGAGTTAGCTCAGAGGTGAAAAACTTGCTATTTTGGTTCATACACATGTCCAGTGTTTTGCATAATTCTCTGAGCACAGCAGCAATTAGCTTAATTCCTCTTGGGGAAGTCTAGTTAACTTAAAGAGATAACTTTCAAGAGTAATCTCATCAAAAATAATGAACCACACACTGAGAATGAGTTTTAACAAGTGATGACATCATCCCGATTTTCACGGGCTTTTACAGTTTGAGACCAGTGAGCAGAAAAATGCACATAATTCAAGATTTAGGAATCCAACGATTATGAAAATTTGTAGGCTTATACTAGACAGTATTTGAATCCAACAAGCTTTAAATCATTGAATTTGGGTAAGTACACACTGAGAAACAGCTCTGACAAAATGAGTTAAAAAGTCGGGTACCTGACAGAGAAGTGAAAATGACAGACACTATTGACTTCAATTGGACATAACTGAAGATTGCAATATCCAAATGAAATGAAAATTGCTGAGCATATAATAGACTTATAGAGCTAACTATAGCAAGCTAAAGCACTGAAAATGATGCACCAAGCTTAGAGAAACCATCTTTGCAATGTGACTGCAAAAACTGAGAGGTATGGCAGCTAGTAGTACACTTCACAAGAACATGGAAATATGAACCTAAATGATAATGAAAATGAACGTACATTGCTTGTACAATACAATGGACTTACTGATACATATGTGGCACTTGGACTCACACCTTGATATGGCATAAAGCTCAGCTCTTGGAGGTCTTCACATAGGTCTCTCTAACCACGACTAAAACTGCCATCTATTTATAGTTCAGTTTGGGAGGCTAACTTCCCTCAATCACTCTCCAATCAATCAGTGATTGATTTGATTCTCTACCTACCACAAATCACGAATTCGTGGCTCCTCTTTCCCTTTTTGATCAAGTGGACTCAACCACTTAAGATTCTCTTACTTTTACATTAAGTAAACTCTTCAAAAGTTACAAGGGGTAGTTCACAAGTGAAGTTTACATAATCTTCATTTTAAGGCTTCTTCTATGACTTTGTGGGACTCAAGACATACTTAGGCTTGTCATAGACTTGCTCCAACAACATATACATATACATATACATATACATATACATATACATATACATATACATATACATATACATATACATATACATATACATATACATATACATATACATATACATATACATATACATATACATATACATATAATATACATATACATATACATATACATATACATATACATATACATATACATATACATATACATATACATATACATATACATATACATATACATATACATATACATATACATATACATATACATATACATGTACATATACATATACATATACATATACATATACATGTACATATACATACACATGTACATATACATATACATATACATATACATATACATACACATGTACATATACATATACATATACACATACATACACATATACAAATACATATACATATACATATACATATACATATACATATACATATACATATACATATACATATACATATACATATACCTATACAAATACATATAGATATACATAGACATGTACATGGACATAAACATATACATATACATAGACATAGACATAGACAAAGACATAGACATAGACATATACATAGACATATACATATACATAGACATATACATAGACATGTGCATATACATATACATATACATAGACATATACATAGACATATGCATATACATATACATAGACATAGACATATACAAATACAGATACATATACATAGACATAGACATATAAATAGACCCTAGACAAAGACATAGACATAGACATAGACATAGACATAGACATAGACATAGACATAGACATAGAAACAGACATAGACATAGACATAGACATAGACATAGACATAGACATAGACATAGACATAGCCATAGCCATAACCATATACATAGACACAGACATAGACATAGACATAGACATAGACATAGACATAGACGTAGACATGGACATTCACATACACATAGACATATACATATACATATACATATACATAGACATAGACATAGACATAGACATATACATAAACATACCCATATACATAAACATAGACATAGACATAGTCATAGACATAAACATAGACATAGACATAGACATAGACATAGACATAGACATAGACATAGACACAGACATAGCCATAGCCATAGACATAGACACAGACATAGACATAGACATAGACATAGACATAGACATAGATGTAGACATGGACATTGACATAGACATAGACATATACATATACATATACATATTCATAGACATAGACATAGACATAGACATAGACATAGACATAGACATAGACATAGACATAGACATAGACATAGACATAGACATAGACATAGACATAGTCATAGACATAAACATGGACATAGACATAGACATAGACATAGACATAGACATAGACATAGACATAGACATAGACAATGAAATAGACATAGACATAGACATAGACATAAACATAGACATAGACATAGACATAGACATAGACATAGACATAGACATAGACATAGACATAGACATAGACATAGACATAGACATAGACATAGACATAGACATAGACATAGACATAGACATAGACATAGACATAGACATAGACACAGACATAGACATAGACATTAAAATAGACATAGACATGAACATAGACATAGACATAGAAATAGACATAGACATACACATAGACATAGACATAGACAGAGACATAGATATAGACATAGACATAGACATAGACATAGACATAGACATAGACATAG
>CM035429.1:127714931-127752431 GCA_020310875.1 Ceratopteris richardii | reverse complement strand
GCAGATACATGCTACATCATCTTCTCCAGCACTCCGCGCAGGTACGGAAATCTTGGCAACTGTCTCTGTGTCGCCGACCTCTGTCAATCACGACCGACAGAAAAAATACTCCATTTGCCAAACAAAGTTCAAAACCATGATCTACAGGCCTTGGGCTTCCCAAAACTGTGTTTAGATTTTTGAAATTCATCAGATTTCTGTCAATTGCGATCGACAAACCACGACGGACAGACCTGTTAATCGCGATCGACCAGTCAATCGCGACTGACAGCCCACGACGGCTCTGTCAATCGCGACTGACAGAGTCAACGACCGATTGACTACGACGAACAGATCAAACGCGTGACACGTGTCAATCGCGATCGAGTCATCAATCGCGATCGACCCATCAATCGCGACTGACAACCCACGACGGCTCTGTCAATCGCGACCGACACAGTCAACGATTGTTTGACCACGACGGACAGACCCTCGCGACCGACCTGTCAATCGCGATCGACACATCAATCGCGACTGACAGAGTCAACGACCCTTTGACCATGACTGATTGACTTTTTGAGCCACGTGTCAATCGCGATTGACCTATCAATCACGACTGACAGCCACGACGGACTTGTCAATCGCGATCGACACATCAATCGCGATTGACCTGTCAATCACGATTGACAGAACTTGCGAACGCAATAGAAGGGCAAATTTGGCCAATTTTTAAGGGCAAAAAAATAGTGGTCTAATTTTTGGGGAACTTTTAAGGGTTTAGCATTGCATTGTGAGGCCGCAACCCAAGTAATTCAAGAATTCCTGTCTACCTGAGTAAACTGTTTGAATCCTGTTTTAGCACCAAAACCCTGATCGGACATAACTTCCTCATACAAAATCCAATTGCTGTGATTCTTGTTTTGTTGGAAAGCTCGTGGGAAGTACAACCAAAACTTCCATTGGTTATGTGAAAATTAAGATCAGGATTATTAGATAGGGTTTTTTGAAGTTAACCATACCCAAGGTAGGAAAACTAAGGGATCCTTGGGATTGTTTTTCATAAAGGCAAGGGATAATTTGGTCTGTGAGTTACATGCATGAAAGTGGTCTAGTGTGTCATTCGAATTTAAGTCTGGAGCTAATCTTGGGACTGATGCAGGTCTATTGAGAAGCAATTGAGAGCATCCAAGCAAGAGCTTTGTGCAAGCTTGAGAATCAACTTCTCGAGCACTAAAGAACAAGGATCAGCAAGAAAGGTCGGAATATTCTCAACTCCCCTTCGTCAATTCCTAGCTTAGGCTAAGAACGACTAGAGGTAGGAGTAAGTCAGGGCAACGATAGGCAATTATCAAGTTGAAGAATACCTAAACTTTCAAGTTCAAGCTAAGGACATAATCTTTGTACTATCGAGAACTTTAAAGGAAAAGAACTTAACGTGGAACGATCACATTAAGTGCGGAACTCCACTCAAATATACCTTACGAAGTGATATCAGACAAGAATGTTAACACGGTAATCAACTAAAAAGAATCAAGTAACTGATATAAAAGAACTCAGCAACGAGGTTGTACTCGGGCAAATTTGGGCTATTCAATTAGGCTTATGAACCTTAGATCAGGGCGACATCTAGGGAGAGAGAGACAAAGTCTTAGATCTTCTGAGGCTAGTGTTAACCACACTGCTAGGTCTTGGGCCCAGCAGTTGAGCTACCACTCATACTACCCTAGCTCTGAGACTAGTGAATCAGAGATGTCTCAAGGCATGGAGAGACCTACGGGAAGTTCAGGAGTGCCATACTTGCACAGGGTAGAAGGCCCTTACAAAACGCAGTTGGAATACCTTAGGACCAACCGATTGGGTGCTAGCATCTATGAGGACGGCCTAGGAAGATCTGTGGTACAGATTAAGAATCCTGATCAATCCATTGGACTAGAGTGCTCAGCTGTCAAGTTTGAAAATGGAGCATACTTAGACAAGGAAGGGACAATATATGTAGTCACCAGTCATCCAGAAAGGACTGATGAATTTGGGAATGTAGTCCCAGAATCGGACTTAGGTGACCTAGAGTATGTTGGGAGTGATGGTTGGATGCACTCAAGAAATGAGTTGGTGCTGCTATACCTGCTTCACACCAGCCCTCCTTTGATTCCAGAAATGCTTAGTACACACCTTGAGCTTTCCAATGATACCAAGAAAGCATATATGTGCTTTGCAAATGATTTGTGTAATGACCAAATCAAAACAGACAACTTTGCACTTCACAAATTCTAGAAAACTTGCTATTTCTGTAATGATACCTGCTCAGTGTTATGCTCAATGTGACCAGCACACTTGCAATTGAAACAATTCCTTTTGGGAGTATTAAAGTATCTTAATAAGCTACCATTTGCAAGTGGAATGAGAAGAAATGATAAACCACATCCAGAGAAATTGATTTAGCAAAATTATGATTACCCCCGACTTTTTAGGAGAGTTGCAGAAATAGACCAGAGGTGACTTCGAAGCTGATTTCTCGAAAATGACTAAATGAAATCTTATGAAATTTTGTATGGTTGTAGAGGACCTTGAGCTGGTTCCAACGAGCTATTAAACTCTTGATTTGGTTCAGTGAGCACTGAGAAATGCTCCTTGGAAGTTGACAGACTTGAAGTAAAAAACACAGAGAACCAGATATAATGAATGTGTATATATCTATTGATTGATATGATTATACAAGCTCATTAGCATGACAAGCATAGCTAATTGAGGTGTGGTGGTGTAGGCTATGGAGTAGCACTAACACACACACAATTACAACAGTAGAATACCTCGGGGAGTGAGCTAAAGTGAGTGACACACCCGTGAGTTTTTCCTCTTCACTTTTATATGAGTTGAGTGATCATTTGAATTTGAAATTCAAATGTAGGCTCCCTAGAATATCTCTACTAAAAGTAGGGAGATATTCTCTCCACTAAGCCATCTACTTTTCCACGAATACAATCAAGTAGGTAGGTGATTAGAGTGATTATATGTAAATGCCAAGTCATATAGACTCTTTACAATGAGTAAAAAGGTAAGAACTTATAAGCATAAGTTCTTATGGTCCTTGCTTCAATTGAGGATATCCTTCAATGGTTCCAAGCTAATCTTTCAAGATTCCAAGCCAATGTGTGAAGGCTTGAAATGCACCAACAGCTCCCCCTCAAGCCAAACACTTTGGCTTAAGTCTTCATCTTCAATCTTTAATTACTTCCTGCAATCCAATCATAGATTTGAATCTGCATAACTTGCTTCCATCCAATGCTTTAGTGAGTAAATCTGCACATTGCATATTAGTAGACACATATGTCAATTGAATCTCTTTGCTAAGTAACTTCTCCCTCACATAGTGGTAATGAACCTCTATGTGTTTGGTTCTGGCATGATATATTGGGTTGGCTGCAAGGTGAAGAGAGCTAGTGTTATCTCCAAAGATGATTGGTGGCCTTGTATATAGGCCTAACTCTGTATATAGAAGCTTCAACCATATAGCTTCTTGAGTGGCATTGGCAAGCCCTCTATACTCTGCTTCAGTGGATGACAATGCCACTGTAGGTTGCTTCTTAGCTGACCAAGAGATAGGCTTATCTCCTGCAAAACAAATGTAACCTGATGTGCTCCTCCTATCATCCTTGCATCCTGCCCAATCTGCATCTGAATACACTTTAATATCAATATCTGATGTATAAGGAAAGTACAAACCATGACTTTGAGTTCCCTTTAGATACTTCAAAATCTTCTTTGCTGCCTCTAGGTGAGGTACCCTTGGTTTGTGCATGAATTGACTAAGCACACTAACTCCATATGCTATGTCAATTCTTGTCAAGGTAGCATAGTTCAAACTACCTACCATACTTTGGTATCCTGTGATGTCTTGGACTTCTTCTCCTTCATGAGCACTTAGCTTTAGGTTGACCTCCATTGGAGTAGTAGATACTTTAGCATCCTGCAAGCCAAACTTCTTGACCATATCCTGCACATACTTCTTTTGAGTGATATATATACCTGAGTTGGTGTAGACTAACTCAAGACTAAGAAATACTTCAATAATCCAAGATCATTAATCTTGAATTCTTTCATCATCTGTCCTTTGATGTGCTTAATCCCATTGACATCATTGCCTGTAATGATGATGTCATCAACATAAACACACAAGTAGATTACCTCTGTACTACTTCTCTTTATGAATAGAGAAGTGTCTGCTTTAGTCATCACAAATCCTTGGTCTTGGAGGTAGGTTGTCAACCTGTAATTCCATGCTCTAGGTGCTTGCTTTAGACCATACAGAGCCTTCTTCAATTTACAAACATAATGTACCTTTTTTGGATCTTCATAGCCAGGTGGTTGTGACATGTAGACTTCTTCAGATATCCATCCATTCAAGAAAGCATTCTTGACATCTAATTGGTACATATTCCAATTCTTGGATGCAGCTACACTCACCAATATTTTGATAGTTGGCATCTTGGCCACAGGAGAAAATGTCTCCTCATAATCAATGCCTTGAGTTTGTGCAAAACCCTTGGCTACCAACCTAGCTTTGTACCTGTTTATTGTTCCATCTGAATTCTTCTTTAGTTTGTAGATCCATCTGGATCCTATTACCTTCATAGAGTCTTTCTTGGGTACCAAGTCCCAAGTATCACTTTCCTTGAGAGCTTCCATCTCTTCATCCATGGCTTCTTTCTATTCTGGTTTGGTAATTGCTTCTTCATAGGTACCTGGTTCTTCATTCAACAAGTCCTTTGCAAGATATACATAATGTTTAGTTACAAGTGATGTGTCATACCCAAATCTGATAGGCTTCTTCTTTTCTCTCTGAGATCTCCTCATTGCTTGAGTTGAGGATTCTGGTTTATCTTCTAGTTGCTTCATCTTCATCTTCCCTTTGGATTTCCAAGCCTTGAACTCCTCAAGATTTATTGTATCATCATCATCTGAGCTTGAATCTTCTTTCTGAATTGATTCCTCCTTGGTGAGCTTTGGGAAATCCTCTTCCATGTCATAGGGTAGACTAATCTTCCTGCATTCATTCTCATACCATGAGTCATTCTCATCAAAGATGACATCTCTGCTTACCTTGAAACCTTTGTTAGTTGGGTTGTAGAATCTGTATCCCTTTTGGTTCAAATCATAACCAATGAAGATACATTTTTCAGCCTTGGGGTCTAGCTTTCCCCTTACCTGTGAGGGAATATGCACATATGCTACACAACCAAAGATTTTGCAATGATCCAGAGAGGGTCTCTTACCATGCCAAACTTCATATGGTGTCATGCCATCAAGTGATTTGGATGGCAACCTGTTTATGAGATAGGTGGCAGTGGATACACTCTCTGCCCAAAGATAATTTGGTAACTTTTTTTCATTAAGCATAGACCTAGCTGTTTCTACTATGAGTCTATTCCTTCTTTCAGCTACCCCATTTTGTTCAGGTGAGTACCTTGTAGTAATTTCCCTTTTGATGCCTCTTTCCTGCAAGAAATCTTCAAACTCATTGGAGAAGTACTCTCCTCCACCATCTGACCTTAGCCTCTTCAAGCTTCTTCCTGTTTGATTTTCAACAAGTGCAAGATACCTCTTGAAACAATTAAACACTTCATCTTTATGCTTCATAAAGTATAAAATGGTCCACCTGCTATAATCATCAATGAAGGACACATAATACCTTGAACCTGAAATAGAAGGGTCCTTGCTAGGTCCCCAAACATCTGTGTGTACCAAGTCTAGGTAGTCTTCATGCATGAAACCTTTCCTTGAATAGGGTAACCTGTGAGACTTACCAAATTGACATGCTCCACACTTGTAAATCATGTGTTGCTTGGACACATTAGGTATCCCAAGCACACATTGATCCCTGCACATTTGCTTTAGGGTTCTTTCACCTATGTGACCTAACCTCTTGTGCCATATCTCTAACTCTGAAAGTGTTTGATCCTTGTAATTATACAAAGCAATGTTCTTGGTGTCTTCTAGCTCAAAAGTAAACAATCTACCTGATTTCTCCCCTTTGGCTATCCTTCTGAATCCATGTCTTGGGTCCTCCACATATGCTCCATGTTGTGTGAATCTGACCTGCAAACCTTTCTCCACAATCTGACCAACACTCATTAGATTCTTGGTGATGGTTGGTACATAGAGTACCCTGCTCAATAGATTCTGGTTACCATCACATGTCTTCACATTTCCAATCTTAACAACAGAATGTTTAGTGTCATCACCTGTTTGTACCTGATATTTGCCCTTGGGTTCTTCCAAATCAGAAAGTAGTGCCACATTACCAGCTACATGGTTAGAACATCCTGAGTCAATATAAAATAAATGATCATCATTTGTACCTGCCTTGGAGGTCATATTCATGATCAATAGGGAGTCATCTTGCTCCTCTGTGTAGTTGTTGTAGTCTCTTCTGTTTTTGAATCCACCTTGGTAGTTACCATTGTGATTGTGATTGTAGTTGTTGTTGTATTGATTGTTGTATCCATTGTAGCTTTGATGTTGGTTGAATCTGCCTCTTCCTTGAGAGTATCCACCTCTTGAGTAGCCTCTTCCTCTCTGATTCTTGTAATTCTTGTAGCATTCATCTGTGGTATGATTAGACAATCCACAAATGTTGCATGGTGATGAGTTGTAGGGTCTCCCCCTACCTGACTTACCTCCTCTGCCTCTTCCTCTAGATGATCTACCTCTCCCTGCATAATTAGCTTGGGAGGTAGAGCCTTCTTCATCCTGTTTCTTCCCTTTACCTTTATCTTTCACTTTCTTATCAGTATAGAGAGCAGAGGGGTTATTACCTTTTGATTGATCTCCTGCCTTTGTAAACTTTGCTTCATGTGTAAATAGTTGGCCCATAAGTGTTGTGAGATCTGGGGTATGCATGTCCATATAGAGGTCCATTGCAGTGGTGAAACTTTCCCACTTATCATCTGCCTTGAGTCCATTTGTTACTTGCCTGACTATTTGCTCCTCTTCAATCTCCTCTCCTATGCTTGCTAATTGGTCTACCACATCTTTGATCTTTGTCACATACTCTGAGACTAATTGCTTGGGCTGCTTCCTAAGGGTTGTGAATTCAATCCACAGTTGATTCTTCCTGGCCCTTGTGTTGGAAGAAAAGTAGTTTGACAAGGTTTCCGAAGTCTCTTGGGAAGTCTTACAATTCCTTACATGAGGTAAAAGAAAATCAGATATAGAGTTTAAGAGATAAGACCTTGCCAAAGCATCTTTTGCACACCATTGGTTGAGCCTCTCATGTTCATCCTTGGTGGGTAGTCCTCTAGTTTTGAATGAGGGCAATTCCTCATCTCCTGATATGTATCCAAATAAGCTTCTGCCTTGTAGATATGTCTTCATTCTCAATGACCAAGCCTGGTAATTGTTCCTTTCCAATTTGTCAATGAATGAAGGGAAACCATCACCCATGTTTACCTTATTTGCTCTGATACCACTGTTGGGAGTGATGGTTGGATGCACTCAAGAAATGAGTTGGTGCTGCTATACCTGCTTCACACCAGCCCTCCTTTGATTCCAGAAATGCTTAGTACACACCTTGAGCTTTCCAATGATACCAAGAAAGCATATATGTGCTTTGCAAATGATTTGTGTAATGACCAAATCAAAACAGACAACTTTGCACTTCACAAATTCTAGAAAACTTGCTATTTCTGTAATGATACCTGCTCAGTGTTATGCTCAGTGTGACCAGCACACTTGCAATTGAAACAATTCCTTTTGGGAGTATTAAAGTATCTTATTAAGCTACCATTTGCAAGTGGAATGAGAAGAAATGATAAACCACATCCAGAGAAATTGATTTAGCAAAATTATGATTACCCCCGACTTTTTAGGAGAGTTGCAGAAATAGACCAGAGGTGACTTCGAAGCCGATTTCTCGAAAATGACTGAATGAAATCTTCTGAAATTTTGTATCTTGTAGAGGACCTTGAGCTGGTTCCAACGAGCTATTAAACTCTTGATTTGGTTCAGTGTGCACTGAGAAATGCTCCTTGGAAGTTGACAGACTTGAAGTAAAAAACACAGAGAACCAGATATAATGAATGTGTATATATCTATTGATTGATATGATTATACAAGCTCATTAGCATGACAAGCATAGCTAATTGAGGTGTGGTGGTGTAGGCTATGGAGTAGCACTAACACACACACAGTTACAACAGTAGAATGCCTCGGGGAGTGAGCTAAAGTGAGTGACACACCCGCGAGTTTTTCCTCTTCACTTTTATATGAGTTGAGTGATCATTTGAATTTGAAATTCAAATGTAGGCTCCCTAGAATATCTCTACTAAAAGTAGGGAGATATTCTCTCCACTAAGCCATCTACTTTTCCACGAATACAATCAAGTAGGTAGGTGATTAAAGTGATTATATGTAAATGCCAAGTCATATAGACTCTTTACAATGAGTAAAAAGGTAAGAACTTATAAGCATAAGTTCTTATGGTCCTTGCTTCAATTGAGGACATCCTTCAATGGTTCCAAGCTAATCTTTCAAGATTCCAAGCCAATGTGTGAAGGCTTGAAATGCACCAACAGAGTAGGGAAACATGGGTGTAGAACCGAGGACCCCCCGAGGCAAATCTGTTCTCACTAGGATTATCCCACCAGAATGGGTTCCCCAGGACAACAAGAGCATAGATCTGCTTCTGAACCGAGAAACTGACGAAGCCTTTTGGAGGTATAAATCTGATCGGCCAATCGATATAGGAACAATCATGATCTATGAGTTTAAGGATCCTGATAGCCCAGGCAGGGTGACCTACTTAGATCACGCTTCAGAGAGGATCTTTGTGGTTACAGAACATGATAGACATGCTTACACTTGGAAGGGTGAATTCGTTTTCCCCCAACCGAGATCTAATGTGTCCTATGGTCACCCTAGTGCGGGAACATCCCAAACTCATGGAACTCAAAGAGACAAAGGTAGGGATAGGCCAGAAGTAAGCTTTGCCAACATAGGGAGCAGAGAAAGAACGAGGATGGAAACAAATAGAGGAGAGCCTGAGGTACTTAGAGCTCCCAGGAATCAAAGAAATGTGGATGAGTTCCCTCTACCACGACCTAGAGAGCACACAAGGACTCTGAGACCGACTCAGCTAGTTAAGTCCATGAAGAACTACTTCGATGGCACTGGAGATCCATACGATCATGTGGCTGAGTTTAGGCAAGTCTTGAGAGCTGAACAAGTGGAAGATCTGTTCACGCAATACAATGCCTTTGGTCTAACCCTTAGGAACACTGCCCTGACATGGTTTCAGCCACTAAACGAGAGGCAGTTCAGGAGCATAGACCAACTTCTAGAGGCATTCATTATCGAATTCTCTAAAAGTGGCATAAGACATAACACTTCCTTACTGATTCACAGCTTCAAGCAAACCCCTCAAGAGACCGTGAGACTTGCAGGAAGAAGATTTAGGCAATATCTAGAGAGATGTCCCATCCCTGAGTTACCCACGCCAGCCAAACAAGTGGCTCTGTTCCTGGATGGATTGCTAAGTACCAAATTGAGGTCATATGTGTACTTGAAGGACCCCATGACCATTGAAGAGTGTGTACGCATGTGCATTGACATCGAGGATAACCTAGGGGAGGAGTTAGAGCTTTCCAAGATATACAAAGATTCAGATAGTTCCTCGAGCCTCTCTTCCACGCCATCCATATCAATTGAGGAACTTGCAGAGAAAGTAGCTCAGAAATTAGGTGTCACTAGCAAACAGATCCCAAGGTTTGCCCCTGTGAAAAGATGCTATACTTGTGGAGGCGACCATATGGCAAATGTATGTCCCATTATGGCTCAACCTTAAGTTAATCCTAGTAGCCAGTACTGCACCATAGAACGAAGATACAGAAATCACACAGCACAAGACTGCCCATACAATAAGCAAGCGGTCAGGCAAACCTAACATCAACCATACCCTCAGCAGGGAAGATACCAGAATCAGTACCCACCGCAGCAGTATGCTAGGCCTCAACAAACCTACCAACCACAGTACCAAAACCAACAAAGGCCTCAGCCTGTGTTAGTACAACAACCCCTTGCCCCAGCTAGTGTGATCCCAGTAAAATATGCAGCTGCAAAAGAGAACTTGAATAGAGCTATAGTCCCTGTAACACCATTGCTTTCTGAAAGTGACCCGAGTGACCATAGCTTTGATTCGAGCATATTGACAGCCCCCAGGCCTACTACATGCAGTCTCCGGAACATGGTGAGTCCTATTACAGTGAAGAGCCAAATGAACCTAGTTGGGAGTCAGATTACACAAACGTCATGTATGCAAACCCCAACCTTAGACCTCAACCTAGGCAAGTAAGACCCCCATTCCCTAGAGGACCATGCTACAGATGTCAGGGAGCTCACCTCATTCGTGACTGCCCCATGCCCGCACCTACCCAAACCCAATCAGTGACGATCTAGGGCTTTTGCCAAGATTGTGGGAAGGAGCATCTCTTACGAGATTGCCCTAAGAATCCCAATAATATGCCCAAGATTACTCCTATCAATGTTGTAGGGTTAGTGGTAGATTCCACAGGAAGTGTCACTTCCACTGCACCCGTACAGGTAGTCACTAGAGCTCAAGCATTGCAGCAAAACCAAGGGGTAGGCCAGGAAAAGAGCCTAGAGGCAAGTGAAACTGAGAGCATAACCAAGAAAAGGACTAGAGCTTGGAGAGATAGTCGTGAAAGAACGAAAAGGCAATGGGCAAAAAAGATGAGTGAACTCGAGGAAAGCCTTAGAGAAACAAAGGCCAGGATAACTAAACTCACATCTCAAACTCCCTCTCACACTACCCCACCTCCACCATTCCCAACTCCATCCGACCCGCCACCTTCCAACCCGCCTCACCTGATTCCACCACCCCCAAGAGTAGGATCAGTCCTAGCAGATCCCACTCCCGAGGACCTTAATATGATGCTTAAAGCATATCAGGCCAGAATCCAAGAAGGGCCAAATGTAACTGATCATGAAAAGTGTTACCCTAGAGCAGAACTAGAGCTAGAACGAACCAAAATTTGTGCTAATATGGTGGAATTGGCTCAGACCATGTTTGAAGCCAGTCGCCTATTTAACATCTCTAGTTCAGCGAAGACACAGTTGCACTTTGATGGACTGTTAGAAAGAATAGAGAAGCTAATTGCACAATCAGAAAAGGAACCCGCCCTTCAACATAAGGACAAGGCAAGTGAAAGAGCAGGTCTTCCTGCCCAGGAAGCCTATGTGCCTGAAGCCTATGTGCCTAACTCTACGGAGCCAGACACATCATCTTCTATGAATCGATTCACACCAGAATTCCTACGAGAGATTCAAGAAGACAAATGGGCTAAAGAAAGTGAAGTATCTCCTCCCATTGAACTGGTGGATGACGCACACGACCAATTCCCACAAGACATCCCATCCATTTATGAGGAGCAGGAGAGCACCCACTCTCTAGAAAGACTAGACTTTGAGTCTAACTCTCTACAAGAATTACCCCACTTCACAGGCCCATGGGAAGCTAAGTCTACTTGTATGAGAGCACCCACGGTCATGGTACGAAATGAGGACTCAGTTTTACCCAGGAACACAGAGGTAGTGAAAAACACTAAAGTGCAGTGCAATCTCAAGTTAGAAGAGCTACTCAAGGTTAGACCTGAATTATGGAAACATGTCGCTAAACAAGTACCAGAGATAGTGAAACCTCATTCCCAGGTAGGATCACATAGGACAGTGCCAGAGATACCCTTGGATAAGATAGGAGACATGTGTGAAGGTGAAGAAGGGAACACCTATCTTCCCATTACCTACCAGGGGTACACCACCAAGGCAATTTTGGACTTAGGTGCAGGAGTTGCAATTGCCACCACTTCCCTATGGAAGCGTTGGGGCAAGCCAGCACTCAGGCCAACGAGAATGAAATTGCAGATGGCCGATGGTCATTGAGAGGCCCTTAGGATTTCTAGAAGGAATAACTCTCACCACCTGTGGTGTCGAGTTCGAGCATACATTTGCTATATGTGATTTTAGCAAGAACCATGCCTATGAAATGATCTTGGGATGACCTTTTATGCGACAGTTGCAAGTGGTACAGGATTGGGGAACCAATTCTTTGTACCTGTAGCACTTAGGTGTTACGACCAAAGTGAATCCCAAAGATTACTCTCATAGAGATGTCCCCCCTATCCAATGGAATCCCATCCATAGAGCCAAAGATGACACGGAATTTGTGCATTCCATAGGATCAGGATCCTCATGGATGCATGAAGACACCCACTTATGGATGTGCAAAGTGGCAGTAGAGGAGGAGAAAAGAGAAAAGGCCAGAGAAATAGGTGCAAACGAAACACAGAGACCCATTCAAGACCTAGCCTATGCACCTATAGTATTTCCTGATGAGGAATTTGAACCCCATGGCTGGGCAGAAATCTTAGCAACAATGGATGTAGCCATCAATGAGGAACAATGGACACCCCACTGTGATGAGGATGGCTATGACATTTCAGTTTTCTCCATAGAACCAATCATGGGAGAGGCGGTGTTAGAAGAGTGCGAACCTAGCCCTGATGCATTTGAGGATGCAAGTGACTCCGATCTAGAGTCAATCATTATGGACCCACCTTTTGCATCAGATGAAGAATACTTCTATGAAGTAGAATTTCAACCTCAGAGGCACGGAGAGCTTACAAAAGACGTAAGGCTAGCCGCACATGTGACCCCGAAGGAAGAAGGGAAGAAAAGAAAGAAGAGAGCAGTCACACCAGAAGAGGAAGAATCTTGTTTGAGGTCTCGGAGAACTTTAAAAAGTATGAGATAGATGACAGGAGAGTCATGATCAGAATGCCTAAACGGGAGGCACAATCAGGAGAGGCCTATGATAACAAAGAAACCACAAAGAAAATAGTTGTAGCCATAGAAGAAGGAGAAGAAAGATGCACGTACATAGGCCATGACCTGACGGAAGACGAAGAGCACGAATTGGTAACCTTGCTAAGAGAATACAGAGATGTGTTCGCTTGGAGTTACAAGGATTTGAAGGGTGTTGATCCAGACATATGCTCACACACTATCCCCATGACCTCAGATGCTAGGCCCTCTAAGCAAAAGCCATACACCTACAATGACAACTATGCGGCCAAGATCAAGGAAGAGATAGATAGACTGGTTGAAGCTGGATTCATCTATGAAATTGAGCATACTGAGTGGGTATCCCCCATCGTAGTGGTGCCCAAGAAAAATGGAAAGCTGCATGTGTGCATTAACTTGAAGAAGGTTAATGCAGCCACAATTCGAGATAACTATCCGCTTCCTATCAGAGAGCATCTCTTAGAAAGAGTAGCAAGCAAAGAAGTGTACAACTTCCTCGATGGATTTTCGGGCTACAATCAAGTAGCCATAGCTCCAGAAGATCAGCATAAGACGGCATTTGCCACTGAATGGGGCATATTTGCCTTTAGAGTAATGCCATTTGGGCTTACCAATGCACCAGCAACCTTCCAGAGGCTGATGTGCCATGTGTTTAAAGAGTTCCTGAGGAAGAACTTGGAAGTCTATGTTGATGATCTTTGTGCTCATTCCAACATTAGGCAAACCCATATTCCTGAACTCAAACAAATCTTTGACAAATGTAGAGAATATCAAGTCTGCCTGAACCCAGAAAAGTGTGTTTTTATGGTCAGGCAAGGCAAGATTCTAGGACACATAGTGTCAAAGAATGGCATATCCACTGATGAAGAGAAAGTGAGAGCCATAGCCGAGTTACCTAGGCCAAAGAATGTCAAGGAAGTGCAAGCTTTCATGGGGCATTGTGGCTATTACCGACGTTTCACATGTATGCTGTCATTGCAAAGCCCATGTACGGACTTCTGACTAACTTTGAGTGGACTGATGAATGTGAGAATTCCTTCCAGGAGCTTAAACGAAGATTATGTTCAGCACCAATCTTGACCACACCAGATTGGAATAAGCCTTTCCATGTTCATGTTGATGCATCCAATTATGCTATTGGGTGTGTACTCGCGCAGCCTACCAGTGAAGGTAATATGGATCTTCCAATTGCCTATGCTAGTAGACAATTGAATGCAGCTGAACAAAATTATACCACTACGGAGAGAGAAGGACTAGGCATGGTATATGCAGTTAAAAAGTTTAGACATTACTTGCTTGCAAATAAGTTTAAATTTTTTACTGACCATCAGGCACTGCTATACCTCGTAAACAAGCCATGCAATACAGGAAGATTAGTAAGATGGTTTCTCTTGCTAATGGAATATGATTTCGAGGTTGTGGTAAGGAAAGGGAAGACTCACTTGCGAGCAGACCATCTCTCTAGGCTCACATCTGGAGAAGCCCCACAAGGAGTGTCAGATGACCTTCCTGATGCTTACTTGTTTAACTTGGAAGTGGTACCGCAGTGGGCTAAGCCATTAGTGCCAGTATTGACATACGGACCTAACCACCCAGTAATAAACACACAGGATAGAGAGGTAGTAAAAGCCCAAAAGTATCACAGTTGCAGTTAGCACATTCAGGTGCATTAGAGCAACACTACTCAAAACAACGAACCCTACAGACCCTGAGGAGACTAGGAGTTCATTGGCCTACTATGGAGGCTGATGTCCAAAAGTTGTGCAAGGAATGCCCAATCTGTTGCACTAACCCACCTGTGGAACATGCCACTCTTTATCAGGTGTCCATAGTGCCAGATTGGAGTGAACCACTAGTATCCTTCCTGAGGACGAAAACATTCCCCTCAGACATGACTTTGGTTAGGAAAAGGAGTTTAGAACAAGAAGCCCAGGATTACTCACTCATTGGTGATAATCTTTACAAGCGTGGTAAGGATGGTTACCTGACACTATGTGTCCATGAAAGTGAATATCTCAAGATCTTGGAAACTGCTCACCAAGGTGTAGCAGGAGGACACTTTGGACCAGATCGGGTGATCAAGGCAATACTATTTGCGGGCTTCTGGTGGCTGACCCTTCACATGGATGCACATACCTATGTGAAACGATGTGACGTCTGTCAGCGAACTCAATATCCTATACGTAAAGATGAGATGCCACTGAAACCTATGATGGGTGGACGTGCATTCTCTAAGTGGGGAATAGACTTCGTAGGTCCTATTAATCCCCCAGCTAAGGGTTCCCATGCAGAATATATCATTTTTGCGACAGACTATCTAACAAAGTGGGTAGAGGTAAAAGCCACAACGAAGAACGATGCTCAAACAACTGCTAAATTCTTATTTGAGAATGTATTCACAAGATACGGGTTACCTATAGAGCTAGTCAGTGATAGAGGCACTCACTTCTTGAATGAAGTTATTGAA
The DNA here is from genome assembly GCA_020310875.1 of Ceratopteris richardii. NCBI lineage: Eukaryota > Viridiplantae > Streptophyta > Polypodiopsida > Polypodiales > Pteridaceae > Ceratopteris > Ceratopteris richardii. The sequence continues at coordinate 127,737,112 of CM035429.1, read as the reverse complement.
AATCTGCTCCAAGAGTTCTTGATAGTACATAAAAAGTCTGCCCCCTACCACCCTCAAGCAAATGGCCAGGCTGAGAGCACCAACAAGATTCTATGCAATGTGTTGACCAAGCTAGTGAATAATAAACGCTCTGATTGGGACAAACAGCTACACCATGCTGTTTGGGCATACCGAGTCGCCTACAAAACGGTACTCCAAGCCACCCTCTTTCAGATGGTATTTGGCCAAAACGCTATGCTACCATTGGACTTCTTAATACCTACATTGAAAGTAGCACAGGAGCATGAATGGACAGGTCATGAACTCTCCTCTAGGATCTTTGACCTAGAACGATTAGGAGAAACAAGACTGAGGGCGGCTGCAGGGATATATGCAGCTAAGAAGCGACAGAAGGCCTACTTTGATGCCCACGTTAAGGATAAAGGTTTGAAGGTAGGTGACCTAGTACTAGTATACACTTTGAAACAACATGCGAGAAAACTAGAGAAACGAGGGTACGGACCTATGATCATAAATAGAATCTCAACAAGTGGAGCAGTACAACTAGCCACATTAGAAGGCGATGTTCTCCCGAGCTACATTAGCGGATGCAGAGTCAAGTTATATCAAGAACCTCTGACGGAAGAGATGCTATGTCGACTCAACATTGCTAAGAAACGCAAAGAAGAAGAAAAACGAATTCGAGAAGAAGCTCAAGCAGAAGCCTTAGAGCGCATACGGAGAATGAAATTAAGAAGATAAGGTAGAGAGCAACCTAGACCAGATGCCGATGCAGATCAAGGATATCACATGGCTATGTGTGAAGTTTCAGGTATCAGCTCTCATAGGATAATTGATCGACGTCCTTTTATAACCTTAGATATAGGACAAGGAAAAGGTGCAAGGACTGTAAGAGCCTTGATTGACTCAGGTGCAACCACTAGTGCTGTTCAGTTGTCTTACTGTCAAGAGTTGAAATTAACTGTCAATCCTATAGAAGCATATCTCATAGGATTGGGAGGTGTGGAAACCCCTTGCATGGGCGAGGTGGATCTTCCCATCTCCATTCAAGATGAAGAGATGACAGTCAAAGTACTAGTGTGTCAAGATGAGGACCTCACTGAGCCTCTTGTCTTGGGTCAGGACTGGATCTATGATCATGCAGTCAACCTCAACCTAAGAAGTGGACTTCTTCAGTATGGGTAGATTGTTGAATTCTCCTGAGGACACCCTCCACTTTTAGAATAAAGACAGTACTTCTCTGCACACTAATCGATGACGACGATCGGCTCCATTCTCGAGCGCACACGGAGATTCCTCTTGATGATTGTTCCGCCCAGCCGCGTGGTGTCTCAAAGACTACTCTCTCTCTCTCTACACCCAAAATGGGTCAATAGTCAAGGTTCCTTTCATGAGTGCCACTTGGCACTCATGTGAGCATCATACTCTATATGAATAAGAGAAGGGTCATACCTCTAAATACTATTCATATAGGATACTCCATGTGACATTTCCTTCCCCTTACTTCCATTTTGTCCTCAAAATGGTATTGGAAGGTCTAAAAGAAAGAGAGAAATAATAGAACCACCACTCCCACTATATCCCCATGTATAAAAATACATGGTCCTGTCTCCGTGTTGTTTCCCCATATCCTTCCCCTTAAGAAAACTCTTGGGAAGGTAAACTAAAACTGGGAAACCGTCTCTGAAGGGTGCTAACCCGCTCCCATGTGGCACTATCTTCTGAACTATCTTTCCACTTTACTAGACACTCTTTATACAAGTGACTTCTCGTTCGTTTCTCTCGAGTGCGTAGTATGCTCTCTGGCTCATGTGGAATAGATTGAACAGAAATAGGCTCTACTACCTCACTATCTGGAATGAGGTTGTCAGATTCACCCAGCCTTTTCTTAAGCCGGCTAACATGAAAAACTGGATGGATTTGACTATTCTCTGGAAGTTGGAGCTGGTAAGCCATCTTTCCTATTCTCTTAAGTATTTGGAAAGGTCCACAATACCTAGGAGATAATTTTGGACAAGGTCCCGTCTTCATGGTTTCAGACCTAGATGGAACTCTAAGATAGACTTGCTCTCCTTCCTCAAAGTTGATATCTCTTCTTTGAGGGTCAGCATAGGCTCTAGCCCTATCCTGAGCTTTCCTAATGCTATCCTTAGCAAGTCTAAGCATATCATTCATTTCTTCCAAGAAGTCCTTTGCAGCTTGAACTTTTTCATTCTGCAAGCCAATTGCATAAGGAGCCCTTGGCTGAAACCCATACATAAGCATAAATGGACTATGCCCGGTGGAAGAGTGCTTGGCACTATTATATGCAAACTCTACTATAGGTAAGTACTCTTCCCAATTAGTTTGCCTTTCATTCACATATGCTCGAAGCATATCCTCTAGGATTTGGTTAACCCTTTCTGTTTGCCCATCCGACTGTGGATGCTCGGCCGTACTCATGCTAAGCTTTGTATCCAACCTTTTGAAGACCGCTCTCCAAAAATGGCTAGTAAACTTCCTATCCCGATCAGAAACTATGTCTAAAGGAAGACCATATAGCCGGTATAGGTTCTCAACAAAGAGTCTAGCCAACTCAGGTGTCTTCATTGTAGTACGTGTTGGAATAAACCTAGCCATTTTGGTTAACCTATCCACAATTACCCAGACCGAGTCGTGCCCTCTCTGTGTCTTAGGTAATCCGACTATAAAGTCCATGGAGATACTCTCCCACTTCCCATTGGGAATATCCAATGGGTGGAGTAGCCCTCCAATCCTTAATCTCTCAGCTTTGTTGACCTGGCATTTATTGCACTTAAGCACATATTCTAGGACGTCCTTATGAAGTCCAGGCCAATAAAACTGCCTCTTAACAAGATCATAAGTCTTGTTAACTCCTGGGTGTCCCGCACTAGGTGTGTCATGACACTCATATAAAATATGCCGTCTCATCTCAGTATCTCTAGGGACACACACCTTACCTTTATATAACAGATATCCATCATGGACACTGTAACTCTTCCACTTGAATCCTTCTTGAGTACCCGTCGATACTCCATCCTCATTGGAAACCCGTATATCACGATCCCCATTCTCTATGGCTTCCCAAATTTCGGAATATGCAGGATCAAGCCTACATTTCCCTCTAATAGACTCAAGTAGCTCGCTAGTGATCTGAGTAAAACTCAGTCCATTGAGCATAGGCATGCGGCTAAGTGAATCAGCCACTACATTAAACTTTCCCTTCCTATACCTAAGCTCATAGTCAAACTCTTGAAGGGTCTCTGCCCATCGGGCCTTACGACCTTTAAGGTCTGTTTGATTAGAGAGCCACTTAATGCTCTCTTGATCAAACACTATCGTAACTTTGGCACCATATAAATAATGACGCCACTTCTTCAAAGCATGGACTATTGCATACAACTCCTTCTCATAGACGGAGTAATTCTTTTGAGCCGGTTCTAGTTTCTTGCTCTCAAAAGCTAATGGTCGACCATCCTGAACTAAAACCGCTCCTATAGCAAAATCACTCGCGTCAGTTTCAACCACAAATGGTTTATTGGGATCTGCTATATGTAAAAGTGGAGCTGTAGCAATTGCTACCTTCAACTTTTCCATACTTTGCTTCTGTTCGTCTCCCCAATGAAAGGCTTTCCCTTTCCCTTTAAGCTGTTCCGTCATCGGGACAGCAATTTTGGCGTAGTTCTTAATGAATCTTCGATAGAAACCTGATAAACCTAGGAAGATCTGCAGCTCCTCCAGGTTCCGTGGATGTGGCCATTCCATAATAGCCCTTACTTTTTCAGGATCCATCTGGATTCCATCTTGGGAGACTATATGCCCAAGGTATTTAACCTCTGTTTTGAAAAATTCACACTTTGACTCCTTAGCAAAGAGCGAATTTTCCCTTAGCACTTGAAATACTTTTCTCAAGTGTTCCAAGTGCTCCTGTTCTGATGCACTATAGATCAGAATGTCATCTAAAAAGTCTACTACAAAGTGTCCTAGATAAGGCCGTAAAACACTATTCATGAGTTTCATGAAAGTGGCAGGAGCATTGGTGAGACCAAAAGGCATCACCAAAAACTCATAGTGCCCATATCTAGTCCTAAATGCAGTTTTAGGGACATCCTCTGCCCTAATCCTGATCTGATGATATCCTGATCTAAGGTCAAGCTTGGTAAAATACCGAGCTTGATGTAACTGATCAAATAGATCTTCCAACCTAGGCATTGGAAATCTATTTTTGATAGTTACCTTATTAAGTGCTCTATAATCTATACATAGTCTCATAGAGCCATCTTTCTTTTTAACTAGGAGCATTGGCGATGCCCATGGTGAGTTACTAGGTTTGATGAAGCCTTTATCTAAATAGTCCTGCAATTGCTTCTCAACCTCCTCATGCTGAGAAACACTAAGCCTATAAGGTGGTCTACAAATAGGGTTAGTGTTAGTAACAACTTCTATGGCATGGTCAATGTCCCCTCTCTCAGGTGGTAGCCCTCTAGGTAAGTCAGTGGGAAAAACATCTCTGAATTCAAACATAAGATCCTTAAAACTTTTAACTACACACTCTTGCAAAAAAGAATAGTAGAAAGTCCTGTTCATATTTACATTCAAAGCATGAAAATATACATCAGATGAGCTGTCTATACAATGCTCCATATCATGACTATACAATAAAAACATATCCTGTACATGCTGTGAACAACAGAGACTATACAACTCTAATGATGAGATGAGAGGTGCACTAGGTACATCTCTCTCTCCCTGAATATAAACTGTACTTCCATTCTTTTCAAACTCGAGTGTGTTATTTTGATAGCTGCGTTTAAGTGTATCTCCCAACCCCCATAGCCATTCTCTTCCTAAAACTAGATCTGTCCTCTCCATATTCATAATTTGGAAGTCCATATGATCTGTATAATCCTGCATCTTGACTTCCAAATTGGATACCATAGTATCCCATATTCTTTTATCTTGCCCTTGCATCATAGATACAATGTATTTATGTGCACTAGGCTGTTGGGGAATCTTCAATTTCTTGACCAAAGCATAGTTAATGAAATTATGAGTGGCAGAGTCATCTATCATGACTCGCACCCTGGTCCCGTATACACTACCATGTAGCTTGACCAAGTCATGTGGTCCAAACTGCGGTGACCATAATGACTGAGTCAAACAACACGTGTGCTCCATATCCTCATGCATCACCTCCACTCCCTTGCAGCTAGAGCTGCCATAAATGGGAAGGGTCTGCACCAGGTGGACCGCCTTTTTGCCCCTTTCAGGAGCCGTACTAGACTCTGGTCCTTTCTTCTTTTCTTCCCCCTTCTTGAGTGGACAGTTCCACTGTGAGTGGCTAGGGGATAGGCACCTAAAACACAGGTTCTCTCTTTTGGCCTTCTCAAACTGGTCTGTGGATAGCTTAGGCCCTTGTGATCTTTGTTTTTTAATAAAAACCTTGTTTTTTCCCAAAGGCAACTTTTTCTTAAATTTAGTGGTGCTAAGAGGTTTAAGGGGCTGATCCGTCTCCATAGGAGTATACTGAGGACGGTTATGGTCCTCATATATCTGTGCATATTTGATCGCCTCCTCAAACGTCTTAGGCGCATTCCTCCTGACTTCCCTCTTTATGGCTTTATCCAAGCCCCTAACAAACCCTCTGGTCTTCTGAAAATCATCTAGACCCTTAAGCTTCAAAGTGATCTCTCTATAGTGGGATAGATAGACTGAAAGAGGCCTGCCTCTTTGAGTAATCCTATCCCACTCATCCCAATTCCTCTCCTCTTCATTTTCAGGAAGAAACTCTTTTAGAAAAAGAGTCTCAAACTGAGTCCAGTCACTAGGGATAGAGTTTGCCTCCTTAAGACTCATCCACCACTTATAAGCACGCGGGCCGAGGGAGAGACTCGCCTCTAGCACACGATACTCAGGTGGGGTGCCCTTCAATTGATGCAAATCTTGCCACTTTTGTAAAAAAGTGTAGATTGCATCCTTATTCCTGTCTCGGTCATCCCCCGTGAAGGTTGGTGGCTTTAAGTCTTTCAGGAGGGGAGCTTCCCTAGAGCTCTCTCCTTTATATTTACTAGGAAGAGAAGTCTCTTTCCTAGTAATCTCTAGAGGAATGGTAGGAGTCTCTCTTTCCTTCCTAGCTAGGAAAGAAGTGACACTAGTCTCAAGAGAGATCATTTGAGACTTAAGTTGCTGTATAAGAGATGTAATGCTACCCAAATCTTTCTCTAACTTGAGGGTTTGCTCTTTCAAGTCAATGAATTGGTCACGAGTGACAAATTCATCTATAAGCTCTTCATAAGTGTACTCTTGCTGTGAAGGCTCTTTTTCTTCTATGTTCTCTTCTATTTCTTGTCCTAACTCTACTTCTTCCATCCTAGCATCCTGATCCTCTAGTTGCTCTCTAGGTGGAGAAGTGGTCTCAACTATTTGTTTGCCTTTATTTTCCATATTTAAGTACCCTTCCCCGGTTTGCTAACTAGAGAGTATGAAAATGAATGGAAGTAGAGTTAAAATATGCAAGAAGAAGAGAGATATAACACAAGAGCACTTCCCTGATACAAAGTAGTGTTGCGGAAGCTAAATCCAGGTGGTCCTTGATGCTTCAAGCCGCTGATTTTAAGTCCTCGCCAGTCCCAAAAGAAAATTGGAAATGTCCGCTTGGTCCGGGGAGGTTCTAGACACCATAAACCATCCAAAATAACACCAAAAGTGCGTAGGAAAAGCCTCAAACGGGCAAACTGAATGCAACTGAACAATTTCAGAAATTTTCCAATCCTCGCCAGTCCACAAAGTGTTGCCCAGCACCTGCACTTCAAAAATTTGAGACAATCCCAAGTGAAAAAATTGGATTTGGAGTCCGAATGAAGAAAAACTAGGCCCGGGAGTGGCCGCCTAGTTCCTGCTGAAGCGCTGCAGAGAGATTTTGGTAGGGCAAATCTCTTCCAAATCCAACACCGATGGTCTCTGAGCGAAGCTTGAAAGCGTAGCTTCGAAACGTGACCAAGATTTTGAAAATCCGATATGGTATGAAGAAGATATGGTCCGGAGAAGTGAGGTATGTCACCGGTGGGAAGTGAAAAGGTAACCCTCTTGAAGTAGAAACTTTGAAGAGCTTCAAACTGAAGGACTGAAGCTTTTCAATGAAAACCCAAGACCCAAAACCCTTCTCCACAGCCCGTATTACATATGTGCATCATGATTTCCCAAAAAACTTGGCTCATAGCATCACTTTTCCATTCCAAAATTCCATAAAAATTTCAAATGTTACCTCCCTGCTCAATTCGAACTCGCCATCAAAAAGGAAAGGTTCTTGGGCTGTCGATGAAGGGGAGGTTTATCCCACAGATGCACACACACGCACTCAAATCAGCCTATATATATTGGGTTTCTTCCATTCTTCACATATCTTGGAGGGAGGGTAGAGGGAGAGCTTGAGTTCCCTTGGTCCACTACGTGGGTGCGCGCAGCGGCAGGCTCTGTGCTCCTTCGTGGGCGGTCCCGTCGGCAGTTATACCTCTGTGCTCCTTCGTGGGCGGTCCCGTCGGCAGTTATAGCTCTGTCCGTGTGTGTACCTGCTCCGATACCATCTGTTGAATTCTCCTGAGGACACCCTCCACTTTTAGAATAAAGACAGTACTTCTCTGCACACTAATCGATGACGACGATCGGCTCCATTCTCGAGCGCACACGGAGATTCCTCTTGATGATTGTTCCGCCCAGCCGCGTGGTGTCTCAAAGACTACTCTCTCTCTCTCTACACCCAAAATGGGTCAATAGTCAAGGTTCCTTTCATGAGTGCCACTTGGCACTCATGTGAGCATCATACTCTATATGAATAAGAGAAGGGTCATACCTCTAAATACTATTCATATAGGATACTCCATGTGACATAGATCATAGCCGAATTACAGTTGAATTGGAAAATGAGGCACTCAAGGAACTAGGCAAGGCACAAACTCCTGGTCCTTCCAGGGGCACACATGAAGTTGACAATGCTATTTTTGTCCAAAACTGTATGATGCAGAAAGAGGTTTGTCTCAACAACGGAGCCAGGGAGAGGGTGGAACTCCCTTCTTTTCCAAAGACCAGAAGGTTGCAACAACCCACGGCAGATCAAATCCAGAAGAAGCAGAACACTACCGATACTGGATGCCAAAAAAAGGAGCAAAGCAGATTGTTTCAGCCATGGAAACAAGTATGGAGGCGAAAAGGCGAATACCCTGTTCAGACCAGGCCGACCCCACGGCCAAAACCTCTCATTAGTAGTCAACAACACCACACTAATAAGAAGTCCTTCATTAATTCTTCTGCGAAAGTGAAATCTATTTGGGTACCCAAGAAGTCAATGAAGGCCAGCCCACAATCACGACAAATCTGGGTGCCTAAGGCTTGCTTGCGGGCTCAAATAGCTACACCAAGGCCGCAACCGGTACAACATGTTTCACTCACTCGAACATCTGAGGCCCAGTCTTACACATCACGCACGGACACATATTCTTCCATGAGCACTAGTAGAATCACTTGTAAATGGGTCCCTAAAAAGCCTCATCTTCAAGCAGATACCCCTATCAAACTCTTCAGAGTCTCCACAAAATCAAGATCAAGGGCCATCCACTGCATTTGGCAACCTAAAACTTGTAATAAACCCCCGGACCCCAGTTGTAAATCCATGCCCACCTTCACGACACTCTTCACAAATATCACTTCCACCCCACCCACTGTCCCCATCTTTACAGTCACCCACACATTTGACACAATGGAAACATCACCCGCCATAGTACCACCCCCACCCCCCACACAACCTCAATCTCCCATACCCCCTCCACCTACTTCACCACTTGACTCCACCGCATTCACAACTCCCTTCCCCTTCCCCATTCCCCCTGCATCTTCATCTTTAACTGCATCTTTTAATGTAAATAGTATATTCCTGTCATTACATCAATGCGTATATCAACTTCAGCGGGAGTACAGGGAACTAGAAGGCCGATATCATCAGCTGACAACAAACCATCAGCAACTATAAACACGACTCATAAGACTAGAGGAAGAAAATGCGGAACTCAACCAACGCCACACCACTCTCGAGCAAGCCCATCAAACAATCCTGGAGGCACCCGAACCATCAGCAGAACCCGGTGTCAAACAACTCGAAGCCTTGCTGGAGGTGTACCAAACAGATAACCTGAGAGTCCGGCATAATTAACTCTACTTCGAAAGCATATGGCTACAACACTTGAAGAAAATAAACGGTTGCAGAAACAAAATGAAGAAAACCTGGAAGCAACCATGGAAGGGTCCCCCCATGAGATCCATCCAGAATAGTTCAAAGCGGTTCCCACAGAAACAATGAAAACCATCTTGGAAAGTTATGCGGATTTATTAGACGCACATGATGATTTGGAAAGAGAACGAGATGAGCTACGTAGCCAGCTCAGGGAAAAGGAGGCTGCAGCCAAGGTAATAGAAACGGCCTCGACTTCAGAGGAAGTCAAGGCATTGACAGAGCAGGTGGCTGAACTCCAGAAAAAGTTACTAGAATATGAAAGGCAGCCCTCCCCAGTTGTAGAACCCAAACCGGAGGATTTAGTACCCATTGAGGTGGATGAAACATATGAGGAACCATACGTTCCTATGCCGATGCCAGGTGGTGCACAGACCTCAGAAGGAATGGACACATTAGAAGTTGAAGTACCTGAATGGCTCCAAACACTAGAGAAGACAGCACCCACCCATGAAGATAGAGTGGCCATTCAAATCCAATCTATGGCAAAGTTAGAAGACACCATCATCAAGTCTGAATACTTTCGAAGCATGTCTCATCATAGATGGATCGGCACCAACGATGATCAATATGTGCCATACTGTGTGCTCCTTGCGGATTACAATGCAGAGATTCAACGCACTTGTGGCAAACCTCCAACTTTTGACACACAATTTGGGCCAGAGGATATCCCAGAAAGTGCGAAGAAAGGCTCCATTCATCAACCAACCTGGAGAATCCGTCTTCTTGAAACCTACCCGGAAATGGTTCGTACCTGGACTAACATGCCCCTTTTTATTAAATACAATCCTTGTTATGTTCCAGTATTCCGCCGGCGCACTTGGCCAGAGTTTACAATTGCTGTCAAGAACGTCAAGGGTTGTGCAAAGTGGTTAAATTATGTTTGTCTAGCACCGCCACAAGGCCCTCCCACTGTAAATTACATGATTTCTACCATCAGACACTGGAGCACTCGACTACGGAATACCCCCGATGTGATGGCACAAATGTGTATGAAAATCTTTGAACTAATGCTAATCACCTTCAGGACGTTCAAGAATATTAAAGACCCCCACTTCTCAGGTGTCGGATTTCTTATAGGAAACCAAGATCAGGTATACGACATGAGCACAACCCCATCCATTGAGGTAATATATGCTTGGCACGCCAGAATAAAGTACCTCCCAGCTTGTTTTAAACAGACATTCGAGGAGATGTTCATAACGGGATTCTGGGAATATCACTCAGAAATATTTGTACCCAGGCCCTCACATCTCCTCCACTTATTCGCTCTGGAGAGAACCATCCATTCAGAACAACTACGGGTGCCACATCCGGACATACCAGGACCAGTGAATTGGGATGCATTATTAACAGATCTAGCACGGGGGCTCTGATTACAAGAACACCACCTCGTTGCCGATGTCGTCCAATACTATGTCCAACGCACAGCGCGACAAGGGTCTGTCAGGGGCGACAGATGCGAGAGTGGGGGGGGGGTGTTGGCAGCAGTCACGGAACCGAAGGAGCCACAAGACAAAGAGGGTCGGAACGAAGAGATAACACGAGTAGACACAGTAGCCAAAGAAGATCTGGCAAGTAGGCCATCTAAATTTTTCAGACATCAAGGAGTGGAGCACACAAGAAGAAAGAGCAAGTAGGGAGCTCAAAGATGTGTACGACAAATCAACAGAGAAAATCCCTACACAAATAGTGATTTTAATCACTAAAAACCATTGTAAATACCATTTCGTATTTTTGTAGCTCCATTTTGTGCAAGCCAAGGAGTCCTTGAGCTTGAGAAGCTTTAGAAGTATCTACCTGCCAATTTTCATATTTTTTGGATCTCGTTTGAACCCTCAAAAAAGCCCTGGAACCTAATTTTTAACTAGGCCGGACATTAGGTCGGGACAGGGCCAAAGCTAGTCAAAAACTGTAAAAGGAGCTAGAGAGCTCATTTTTGAGGTTAGCTTGTAATAGTTTTGAACTTGTATGAGCTTTTTGAAAATAATCTAAGAACTCCATTGCTTCTCACTCTTTGTTTTACTGTGTGTGCACGTGTGTGTGTATGTGTGTGCATGTTAGTGTGCTTCTCACTCACGCACTTGTGCCTTCACTTGCTCGAGGTCTTCATACCATCCTCACGTCTTCCCGGATTGACATTAAAGGAGGTGCTACCCATCACTGAGCTACACCAATATACATATACATATACATATACATATACATATACATATACATATACATATACATATACATATACATATACATATACATATACATATACATATACATATACATATACATATACATATACATATACATATACATATACATATACATATACATATACATATACATATACATATACATATACATATACATATACATAGACATAGACATAGACATATGCATAGACATAGACATAGACATATGCATAGACATAGACATAGACATAGACATAGACATAGACATATACATAGACATATACAAATACATAGACATATACATAGACATATGCATATACATATACATATACGTAGACATATACATAGACATATGCATATACATATACATATACATAGACATAGACATATACAAATAGAGATACATATACATAGACATAGACATAGACATAGACATAGACATAGACACAGACATAGACATAGACATAGACATAGACATAGACATAGACATAGACATAGACATAGCCATAGCCATAGACATAGACACAGACATAGACATAGACATAGACATAGACATAGATGTAGACAAGGACATTGACATAGACATAGACATATACATATACATTTACATAGACATAGACATAGAGATAGGGATAGATATAGACATAGACATAGTCACAGACATAAACATGGACATAGACATAGACATATACATAGACATAGACATAGACATAGACATAGACAATGACATAGACATACACATAGACATAGACATAAACATAGACATAGACATAGACATAGACATAGACATAGACATAGACATAGACATAGACATAGACATAGACATAGACATAGACATAGACATAGACATAGACATAGACATAGACATAGACATAGACATAGACATAGACACAGACATGGACATAGACATCAAAATAGACATAGACATGGACATAGACATAGACATAGAAATAGACATAGACATACACATAGACATAGACATAGACAGAGACATAGACATAGACATAGACATAGACATAGACATAGACATAGACATAGACATAGACATAGAGATAGGCATAGAGATAGGCATAGAGATAGGCATAGACATACACATACACATACACATACACATAGACATAGATATAGACATAGACATAGAAATAGACATAGACATAGACATAGACATAGACATAGACATAGACATAGACATAGACATAGACATAGACATAGACATAGACATAGACATAGACATAGACATAGACATAGAGATAGACATAGACATAGACATAGACATAGAAATAGACATAGACATAGACATAGACATAAACATACACATACACATATAAACAGACAATATTGCAACTCTCTACCCCTAAGTTGTTAGCATTGGTTCTCCCTCATATAGTATCCATTTGATGTATTTCATATCTCATTGGATAGCTAGTAGAAGCTAATTTATGCTCAAAAATTCTCTAGATCATTCTTTGAGTAATATGAGAGCAACATTCATTTTAGTGAAGTTTTGTGATGGATATCTATCTCTGTGTGTAGTCTCTGTTGGAAATATTTTTCTCTGTTGTAAGGGCTGGTTCTCCTTCTCTATTTATCTATTTGTTATGATTTTGGTGTCATTGGGTAGTTCTTATAGGGATCTAAATTTTCTCTTTGTGTAACCATTTGGAGTGAAATTTGTTTCTATTGGAAAGCTCTTAGTGTCTGCTACAAGTCTACAAAAGTGCACTGGAGTTTTCTGCATATGCTCTAAGAAAGAGCATTTTTAGTGTGCAGAGGTCAAAGAAGGATACCTGTGGAGGTCATTCGCACTTCGTCATTGCATAGGGGTTGAGATACTTCCCCCATCAGTGGTATCAGAGCATTTTGGCATCTTGGGGACATCAAATGCAAGGAAGAAGACCTCTTGGAGTTGGCCATTGAAGATTTGCATCAACAAAAGCTTTTTGGAGGTAGCTCACATCAAGGGGGAGCTATTTTACTCAAATTTTCAAGAGCACAAGGTGTCCATCTAAGGAAACCTTTGGATTGAGGTAACCTCAGAGGCTCATTTGCATTTTACACACATTGGTGCATTAGTCAAGGGCGAGGTCAAGTAGCAAAGTCTAGATATGGGAGACTTTAACACTCAAATTGAAAAGCTAGACAAGGGGAACTATCAACCATGGAGATTTAGAGTCTCCAACTACCTTATGGGCAAGGGACTTTGGGGATTGATTAGTGGAAGTGAGCCAAGACCTAGGTTGGATGAAAATCCAACCAATGACTAGAGAAGGGCCTTTAGGGAATGGAATGAAAGAGACAAGAGGGTCATCTTTATCCTTTCCCAACACATTAGCAATAGCATGATCGGCCATATCCAAGACTTGGATTCAAGCATGAAGCTATGGGAGACACTTGAGAGGCTTTATTCAACAAGAACCAAAGCAAGGAAGATCCAACTCAAGAATGAGCTCAACAACATTAGGAAGAGCTTAGGGAATGGCATAAATGACTACATACTTAAGGTCAAGGAATTGTCTGATGCATTGGGATCCATTGGAAGCCACATAGATGATGATGATCTTGTGGCTTACACTCTCAATGGTTTGAGAGATGATGAGAAGTGGAAACCATTTACCACTTCAGTATATGTAAGGGAGGCAAGGCCACTCTAGCAATCAAAAACACAACCAAGGCAACTCATCACAAAGAGGTAGAGGAAGATCAAGAGGAAGAGGAGGACGGCATCAACAAAACAGGAATCAAGATGGCGAAGGATGTTACATATGTGGCAAGTTTGGCCACTATGCTAGAGATTGCTACCAAGAAGGAAACCAAAAGAGCTATAATCAAGGTTCTTCATATAAAGGGCAAGGTATTTATTCTTCTACAAGTTCAGAAAATGACAATCTCTTGATGATGCACACGAATGGGAATTCAAGAAAAGTAGATAACACTTGGGTATATTGATAGTGGATGCATCAACCATATGAGATGCAATGCTTCTTGGTTTACTAATCTACATGTTCCCAAAGGTAAAGGACATGTAGAAAAAGGTGATGATATAGCCCATGAGATCTCGCATGTTGGAGATGTAGCTTTGGATGACAAGGATGATGAGGGAAGTATCTCAACCCCTAAGCAACGACGAAGCGTGAATGACCTCCACAGGTATCCTTCTTTGACCTCTGCACACCAAAAATGCTCTTACTCAAAGTTTATGCAGAGAACTCCAGTGAGCTTTTGTAGACCTGTAGTACACACCAAGAGCTTTCCAACAAAACAAATTTCACTTCAAATGGATGCTTACACAAGGAGAAACAATGTCTACAACATGAGCTAGTTGAATGCTCACAACTGCCAGCCAAGCAGATACCTCACTTCACTCCAGCAAGCTTTTCTCAGCGCTTATATAGAGAATGAATCTCAAACTTGGGTCAACTTTAGAGGACTATAATAGCTACCCAATGACACCAAAATCATAATAAATGGATACATAGAGAAGGAGAGCCAGCCCTTATACCAGAGAGCAAAATATTTCCAACAAAGCCTACACACCAAGAGAGATATCAATCACACAACTTCACTAAAATGAATATTGCTCCCAGATTACTCAGAGAATGATACAGAGACTTTGTGAGCATAAAAAAGACTCTAATAGCTATCCAACGAGACAAGAATTACATCAAATGGATACAATATGAGGGAGAACCAATGCTAACAACTCAGGGGTAGAGAGTTGCAACACTGCCTGCGCACACACATAGATATGCCTACTAAAAGAAAACAAACAAGCAAGCAAGGGGCTAGCTTAAGCAAGGGGCTTGCTTATCACAACTACAGCACGTAGTGCTCACTTTACATGAGCTAAAACTCCAAGAAGATGGCCCAAAAGAAGTCGGGATACATGCTCCTTTTATAGTGAGAAGTGTGCCCCTAAAATCTAGGAACTACCTTTCCAAATCAGCCTCCTAACTTGGAGGATTTAGTTGAGATGAATTGGGGAGTGGTTGAGTGACTTTTCTTGATGGAATCTCATGGCTTTTGGATTCCTTTGATTGCTCCACATGTCCATAAAAGATTCCCCACGAATTTTGTAGTTTGAAGCTTGACTTTTAACACTCCCCCTCAAGCTTCAATTCTTCATCCTCATCCAAGCTCCTTCATGTTGATGCATTGCTTGAATTTTGAAATCTTCATTCCATCCAAAGCCTTTGTAAACATGTCCGCAACTTGGTCCTTGGTACCAATATGATGTACTGAAACTTCCTTGGATATCACCTTTTCCCTTATGAAGTGATAGTGCACTTCAATATGCTTGGTTCTAGCATGATAGACAGGATTCGATGCTAGATGAATGCTACTCATATTGTCACAAAAAATTGGATATGTGTCAACCTGCAAATTAAGCTTCATAAATAACTTCTTAATCCACATTAGCTCACATGTGACTTGTGCCAAAGCTCTATACTCAGCCTCGGTGGAAGATAATGCCACCGTTGGTTGCTTCTTTGAAATCCATGAGATAATCTTGCTACCTAGCATGACTAGGTAACCACTTGTACTTCTTCTATCTTCCTTCGAACTGGCCCAATCGGCATCCGAATAAGCTTTGACCTGCATATCATCATTGAATAGAACAATCCTTCATTTATAGTGGCCTTGAGATATCGTAACATTCTTCTTGCAGCTTGTAAGTGTGTAGTCCTTGGACTATGCATAAGTTGTGATAACACTCCAACTCCATATGCTATGTCGGGCCTAGTTATTGTGGCATAATTGAAAGAGCCTACAATAGATCGATACAAAGTTACATCCTCTAATGGTTCTCCATCAATGGAGCTTAGCTTTACATTAACTTCCATGGGATTTGAAATAGGCTTGCAATGGAGCATCCCAAACCTCTCAAGTAGGTCTAGAATATACTTCCTTTGTATGAGCATAATACCTTCTTCTTGATATACAACTTCAATGCCAAGAAAATACCTAAGATCTCCAAGATCACAAATCCTAAACTCCTTTCCAAGCTTTGCCTTGATCTCCTCAATGCCCTTTGTATCATTACCTATAATGATAAGATCATCTACATACACACACATGTAGACTACAAGTTCTCCTCTTTGTTTGATGACGAGAGATGAATCCGCCTTGCATTGATTGTAACCACATTTGATCAAATAGTCCACCAATCTTTGGTTCCAAGCCCTTGGAGCTTGCTTTAGGCCATAAAGTGCCTTCTTCAACCTACAAACATGATGTGGAAACTCTTTATGAACAAAACCTAGTGGTTGCTCCATGTATACCTCTTCTTCCAAGTCTCCATTGAGAAAGGCATTCTTGATATCCAATTGGAAAAGCTTCCATCCTTTGCTAGCAACCATTGCAATGAGTGTCCTAATGGTGCTCATCTTTGCCACGGGGCTGAATGTCTCTTCAAAGTCCACTCCATAGGTTTGTGCAAAACCCTTGGCAACCAATCTTGCTTTGAACCTAGAAATAGATCCATCTGAATTCCTCTTTACTTTATACACCCACTTATTACCTATTACCTTCATGTTCTCCTTCTTGGGCATTAGAGTCCATGTTTGATTTTCCTCAAGTGCATCGATCTCTTCTTGCATTGCCTCTTTCCATTCGGTGTACCTGCTTGCATCTTCATTGCAATCGGGCTCATGATCTTCTACTACTTTGTTCATATATGCATAATGCGTTGCCATGTATGAATCATAAGTAAACCTTTGAGTTGGATATTTAAGTCTAGAAGACTTCCTTTCTTCACCTTTTGGAGGAATAAACCTCCTTTGCCTTGGGAACTTGATCTCTTTCTTTGACGTGGCTTCTTTCTCCATCATGTGTCCTTCATCATCTTCAACTTCATTACTTTCTTCATCCAACTCCACCAATGTTGCTTTGCCTTTGTTGATTGATTGTGCTTCATAGCTTGATGAAGATTTCCCCCTCCATGGTGAGTTCATGCTTGAACTATCTTCATTGATGGAACACCTTGGGCCGCTTAGCTCTAGGTTGATTTGTTCTTCATCATGTCCATGCTTTTCTTCTTCATAGTCCTACATACAATCATACTTCTTATACCAAGGGAGTAGCTCATCAAATGCTACATCCCTTGATATCCTCAAGTCCTTTGTGTTTGGGTTGAAGCACCTGTAACCTTTATGATCATTTGAATATCCTAGAAACACACACTTTTCTGCCTTTGGTTGTAGCTTGTGCCTCAATTCACTTGGCACATGTACATAACAAGTACATCCAAATATTTTCAAGTGGGAAAGATCAGGTTTCTTACCATAATAGGCTTGATATGGTGTCAAGCCATGGATCCCTGAGGTAGGAGCCCTATTCATAAGATACACGGTGGTATTTGCTGCATCACTCCAAAACATGTTAGGTACATTCATCTCATTAAGCATTGCTCTAGCGATCTCGGCAATGTATCTATTCTTTCTCTCTGCTACTCCATTTTGTTGGGGTGTGTACCTACATGTTACTTGGCTCTTGATGCCTTGATCCATTAAAAAATCATAAAACTCATTGGAGAAATATTCTCCCCCTCCATCGGACCTTAGCTTCTTGATATATGTACTTGTTTCCTTCTCTACCATTGCCTTGAATGCTTTGAAACATGTAAACACATCTGATTTGTTTTTGATGAAATAAACCCAAACCATCCTTGTGCAATCATCTATAAAAGTGACAAAGTACTTGTTACCTCCAATGGATTGCTCTTTGGTTGGCCCCCACACATCTGTATGTATCAACACCAATGGATGTTGGCTTATGTAGCCACTCTTCTTGAATGGAAGTCTCGCTTGCTTCCCTAGTTGACAAGATTCACATAAATGCTTCATACCTTTTCCTTGGAAGTTGGGAAGACCTTCAACCAGCCTCTTGAATTGCATTTCCTTCATTCTTTGTATGTTGATGTGACCTATCCTCTTGTGCCACAAGTCCAACTCCGAAATCCTCTTGTTTCCATATGTGAAGTAGACATGTTGAGTGGAATGAGAATTTACCTCCAAAGTGAAGAGTCCTCCCTTGCTTCTTTCCTCTTGCTATGACCTTGTAACCTTGCTTAGGGTTCTCCACAAAGCATCCACCTTTGTTGAACCTTACTTGATAGCCTCTTTCAACCATTTGCCCAACGGACACCAAGTTCTTTGTGATGGTAGGTACATGCAAGACATCCTTGAGACATCTTCCTTCCTCCTTGTCATCCAAAGCTACATCTCCAACATGGGAGATCTCATGGGTTGTATCATCACCTGTTTCTACATGTCCTTTACCTTTGGGAACATGTAGATTAGTAAACCAAGAAGAATTGCAACTCATATGGTTGCTACATCCACTATCAATATACCAAGTGTTATCTACTTTGCTTGAATTCCCATCATGTGCATCATCAAGAGATTGTCATTTTCTGAACTTGTATTAGCATAGTGGCCAAACTTGCCACATATGTAACATCCTTCGCCATCTTGATTCCTATTTTGTTGATGTCGTCCTCCTCTTCCTCTTGTTCTTCCTCTCCCTCTTTGTGATGAGGTGCCTTGGTCATGTCCTTGATTGCTTGAGTGGCCTTGCCTTCCTCCAAACCTTCCTTTTCCCCTTCCTTGTCCTCATCTTCCTTTGCCCCTTTGATTACCTGCATAGAAAACTTGTGCATCCTTGCTTTTAGTTGAACTTCCACCTATGTTCATTTCTTCGGTGACCATGAGAGCAACCAATTGCTCAAAATCGGGAAGACTATCCCTTACATATACTGAAGTGGTAAAGGGTTTCCACTTCTCATCATCTCTCAAACCATTGAGAGTATAAGCCACAAGATCGCCATCGTGTACGTGGCTTCCAATGGATCCCGGTGCATCTGATAACTCCTTGACCTTAAGTATGTAGTCATTTATGCTACTCCCTGAGCTCTTCCTAAGGTTGTTGAGCTCATTCTTGAGTTGGATCTTCCTTGCTTTGGTGCTTGTTGAATAAAGCCTTTCAAGTGTCTCCCATACCTTCATGCTTGAATCCAAGTCTTGGATATGGCCGATCATGCTATTGCTAATGTGTTGGGAAAGAATAAAGATAACCCTCTTGTCTCTTTCATTCCATTCCCTAAAGGCCCTTCTCTAGTCATTTATTGGATTCTCATCCAACCTAGGTCTTGGTTCACTTCCACTAATCAACCCCCAAAGGCCCTTGCCCATAAGATAGTTGGAGACCCTAAATCTCCATGGTTGATAGTTCCCTTTGTCTAGCTTTTCAATTTGAGTGTTGAAGTCTCCCATATCTAGTCTTTGATACTTGACCTAGCCCTTGGCTAATGCTCCAATGTGTGTAAAATGAAAATGAGGCTCCGAGGTTACCTCAATCCAAATCTTTCGTTAGATGGACACCTTGTGCTCTTGAAACTTTGAGTAGAATAGCTCCCCCTTGATGTGAGCTACCTCCAAGAAGCTTTTGTTGATGCAAATCTTCAACCACCAACTCCAAGAGGTCTTCTTGCTTGTATGTGATAACTCCAAGATGCCCAAATGCTCTGATACCACTGATGAGGGAAGTATCTCAATCCCTAAGCAACGATGAAGCGTGAATGACCTCCACTGGTATCCTTCTTTGACCTCTGCACACCCAAAATGCTCTTACTCAGCGTTTATGCAGAGAACTCAAGTGAGCTTTTGTAGAGCTGTAGTAGACACCAAGAGCTTTCCAACAAAACTAATTTCACTTCAAATGGATGCTTACACAAGGAGAAACAATGTCTACAACATGAGCTAGTTGAATGCTCACAACTGCCAGTCAAGCAGATACCTCACTTCACTCCAGCAAGCGTTTCTCAGAGCTTATATAGAAAACGAATCTCAAACTTGAGTCAACTTTAGAGGACTATAATAGCTACCCAAAGACACCAAAATCATAGAAAATGGATACATAGAGAAGGAGAACTAGCCCTTACAACACAGAGCAAAATATTTCCAACAGAGCCTACACACCAAGAGAGATATCAATCACACAACTTCACTAAAATGAATGTTGGTCCCAGATTACTCAAAGAATGATCCAGAGACTTTGTGAGCATAAAAATGACTCTAATAGCTATCCAATGAGACAAGAATTACATCAAATGGATACAATATGAGGGAGAAACAATGCTAACAACTCAGGGGTAGAGAGTTGCGACACTGCCTACGCACACACATAAATATGCCTACTAAAAGAAAACAAACAAGCAAGCAAGGGGATAGCTTAAGCAAGGGGCTTGCTTATCACAACTCCAGCACTTAGTGCTCACTTTACATGAGCTAAAACTCCAATAAGATGGCCCTGAAGATGATGAAGGATACATGATGGAGAAAGAAGCCACATCAAAGAAAGAGATCAAGAACCCAAGGCAAAGGAGGTTTATTCCTCCAAAAGGTGAAGAAAGGAAGTCTTCTAGAGTTATCCAACTCAAAGGTTTACTTATGATTCATACATGGCAACTCATTATGCATATATGAACAAAGTAGTAGAAGGTCATGAGCCCGATTGCTATGAAGATGCAAGCAGGTACACCGAATGGAAAGAGGAAATGCAAGAAGAGATCCATGCACTTGAGGAGAATAAAACATGGACTCTAGTGCCCAAGAAGGAGAACATGAAGGTAATAGGTAATAAGTGGGTTTATAAAGTAAAAAGGAATTCAGATGGATCTATTTCTAGGTTCAAAGCAAGATTGATGGCCAAGGGTTTTGCACAAACCTATGGAGTGGACTTTGAAGAGACATTCAGCCCCATGACAAAGATGAGCACCATTAGGACACTCATTGCAATGGATTGTAGCAAATGATGGAAGCTTTTCCAATTGGATATCAAGAATGCCTTTCTCAATGGAGACTTGGAAGAAGAGGTATACATGGAGCAACCACAAGGTTTTGTTCATAAAGAGTTTCCACACCATGTTTGTAGGTTGAAGAAGGAAATGTATGGCCTAAAGCAAGCTCCAAGGGCTTGGAACCAAATATTGGTGGACTATTTAACCAAATGTGGTTACAATCAATGCAAGGCGGATCCATCTCTCTTCATCAAACGAAGAGGAGAACTTGTATTCTACATGTCTGTGTATGTAGATGATCTTATCATTATAGGTAATGATACAAAGGGCCTTAAGGAGATCAAGGCAAAGCTTGAAAAGGAGTTTAGGATCTCTGATCTTGGAGATCTTAGGTATTTTCTTGGCATTGAAGTTGTATACAAAGAAGAAGGTATTATGATCATACAAAGGAAGTATATTCTAGACCTACTTGAGAGGTTTGGGATGCTACATTGCAAGCCTACTTCAAATCCCATGGAAGTTAATGTAAAGCTAAGATCCATTGATGGAGAGCCATTAGAGGATGTAACTTTGTATTGATCTATTGTAGGCTCTTTCAATTATGCCACAATAACTAGGCCCGACATAGCATATGGTGTTGGAGTGTTATCACAATTTATGCATAGTCCAAGGATTACACACTTGCAAGCTGCAAGAAAAATGTTGTGATATCTCAAGGCCACTATAAATGAACGATTGTTCTACTCATTTGATGGTGATATGCAGGTCAAAGCTTATTCCAATGCTAATTGGTCCAGTTCAAAGGAAGATAGAAGGAGTACAAGTGGTTACCTAGTCATGCTAGGTAGCAAGATCATCTCATGGATTTTCAAAGAAGCAACCCACGGTGGCATTATCTTCCACCGAGGTTGAGTATAGA
>CM035429.1:127699931-127702431 GCA_020310875.1 Ceratopteris richardii | reverse complement strand
CAAGGTGAAGTGAGCTTGTATTATCTCCAAAGATTATTGGTGACCTAGAATATAAACCCAATTCTGTATATAAAAGCTTAATTTAAATGGCTTCTTGTGTGGCATTAGCCAGTCCTCTATACTCTGCCTCTGTAGAAGACAAAGCAACAGTAGGTTGCTTCTTTGAAGACCATGATATTGGCTTATCACCTGCAAAAGAAATGTATCCAGAAGTGCTCCTCCTATCATCCTTGCATCCTGCCCAATTTGCATCTGAATAGATCTTGATATCAATGTCTGAAGTGTAAGGAAAATACAAACCATGATGTTGTGTACCCTTGAGATACTTCAAGATTCTCTTGGAAGCCTCTAAGTGAGGTATCCTTGGCTTGTGCATAAACTGACTTAGCACACTAACTCCATATGCAATATCTATCCTTGTTAAGGTAGCATAGTTCAAGCTACCCACCATACTTTGATAACCTATAATGTCATTAACTTCATCACCTTCATGGGCACTTAGTTTTAGGTTTACCTCCATTGGAGTACTTACTACTTTGGCATCCTACAAGTGAAACTTCTTCAACATATCCTATATATATTTTTTCTGAGTAATGTATATTCCTGAGTTAGTATAGACTAACTCAAGCCCAAGAAAATACTTCAATAGACCAAGATCATTGATCTTGAACTCCTTCATCATCTGGCTCTTGATTTGTCCGATTCCATTGACATCATTACCTGTAAGTATGATGTCATCAACATAAACACAAAGGTATATTACCTCTGAATTACTTCTCTTGATGAATAGAGAAGTATCTACCTTGCTCATGACAAACCCTTGGTCTTGAAGATAAGTGGTTAATCTGTGATTCCATGCCCTAGGTGCCTGCTTCAATCCATATAAAGCCTTTTTCAATTTGCAAACATATGTTACCTTCTTAGGGTCCTCATAGCCAGGAGGTTGTGACATATATACCTCCGCTGAAATCCATCCATTCAAGGAAGCATTCTTGACATTCAATTGGTACATATTCCAATTTTTTGATGCAGCCACACTAACCAACACTCTGATAGTTGGCATCTTGGCCACAGGAGAGAATGTCTCTTCATAGTCAATGCCTTGGGTTTGTGCAAAACCCTTGGCTACCAATCTGGCTTTGTACCTATTAATTGACCCATCAGAATTTCTTTTAAGTTTATAGATCCATCTAGATCCTATTACCTTCATGGATTCCTTCTTGGGTACTAACTCCCATGTATCACTCTCCTTGAGTGCTTCAATCTCCTCATCCATAGCTTCTTTCCATTCTGTCTTGGTTATGGCTTCTTCATATGATCCTGGTTCTTCAATTGACAAATCTTTGGCAAGATAAACAGAGTGTTTAGTAACAAGAGATGTATCATACCCATATCTGATAGGTTTCTTGCTCTCTCTTTGTGATCTTCTGATTGACTGATTTGAAGATTCAGGTATGTCTTTAAGCTTCTTCATCTTCATTTTGCCCTTGGACTTCCATGCCTTGAATTCTTCAAGGTTGACAGTGTCTTCATCTTCTGAACTTGAGTCTTCATTTTGAGTAGGTTCCTCCTTTGCAAGACTTGGAAACTCCTCTTCCAAATCATAGGGTAGTTTAACCTTCCTGCATTCATTCTCATACCAAGAATCATTTTCATCAAAGACAACATCTCTACTCACCATGAATCCCTTATTGGAAGGGTTATAAAACCTGTATCCTTTTTTATTTAGATCATATCCAATAAAGATGCACTTCTCAGCTTTTGGGTCTAGCTTACCTCTTATCTAAGAAGGAATGTGTACATATGCTATACATCCAAATATCCTGCAATGGTCTAGTGAGGGTCTCTTACAATGCCATGCTTCATAGGGTGTCATCCCATCAAGGGACTTAGATGGTAACCTGTTTATGAGGTAAGTGGCAGTAGAAACACTCTCTGCCCATAGGTAATTAGGTAACCTTTTTTCATTCAACATGGACCTAGTCTCAACAATCAACATATTTCTTCTCTCAGCTACCCCATTCTGTTCAGGAGAATACCTTGTGATGATTTCTCTTTTGATGCCTCTGTCCTGCAAGAAGTTTTCAAACTCATTGGAGAAGTACTCACCTCCTCCATCTAACCTTAGCCTCTTCAAATGTTTTCCTGTCTGATTTTCAACAAGTGCAAGATAATTTTTAAAGCAATTAAACACCTCATCTTTATGCTTCATGAAGTACAATACAGTCCACCTGCTATAATCATCAATAAAAGATACATAGTACCTTGATCCTGAGACTGAGGGGTCTTTGCTTGGTCCCGATACTGTATGAACAAGCTCTAGGTAGTCTTCATGCATGTAACCTTTCCTTGAGAAGGGTAACCTGTGAAACTTCCCAAATTGACAAGCCCCACACTTATAAATCATATGTTGCTTGGATACATTAGGTATTCCAAGACACATTGGTCCCTGCATATTTGCTTCAAGGTTCTTTCTCCTATATGCCCTAATCTTTTGTGC
>CM035429.1:127542431-127694931 GCA_020310875.1 Ceratopteris richardii | reverse complement strand
ATGCACTGGAGGAGAACAAGACATGGGAACTTGTTCCTAAACCAAATGGTAAGAAGGTAATTGGAAATAAATGGGTTTATAAAGTGAGGAAGCTTGCAGATGGAAGTATAGCCACATACAAAGCTAGACTGGTGGTGAAAGGCTATGCCCAAACCTATGGCATAGATTATGATGAGACATTCAGTCCTGTAGCTAAGATGTCAACTATAAGGACAATCATTGCTATTGCAGCTTCAAAAGGATGGACCCTAAGTCAATTGGATATAAAGAATGCATTCTTGAATGGATACATATCAGATGAGGTATACATGGAACAACCTCAAGGGTTTATAGATTCTAGGTATCCAAATTTTGTTTGCAAGTTGAGAAGAGCACTCCATGGATTGAAGCAAGCTCCAAGAGCATGGAACTATCGACTTGTGAAGTATCTCAATGAACTTGGATATCAAAGTTCAAAAGCAGATCCAAGTCTACTCATCAAAAGAACATAGGAAGGTACAATCTACATTTATATTTATGTAGATGACATTATAATCACAGGTACTTCAGATGAAGGAATCAAGGAGGTAAAGAGATTACTTGAGAAAGAGTTCAAGATCAGTGACCTAGGAAAGTTATCATACTTTCTTGGAATGGAAGTCACTTATACAGATCATGGCATATATGTATCACAAGAAAGGTATCTTCTAAATCTATTGAAGAAGTTTGATATGGAAAATTGCAGAGAAGCTTCAACTCCACTTGAAGTTAATCACAAGCTCAGTAAATATGATGGTGCAGAATACAAAGATATGAGGAAGTATCAATCTCTTGTGGGTAGTTTGATTTATGCTACACTAACAAGACCTTATCTTAGTTATGCAGTGGGAGTTTTGTCACAATTCATGCATTGTCCAAAGGACCCACATTGGATTGCAGGTCAAAGAGTTCTCAGATATATCAAAGGAACTATAAAGGAAGGATTATATTATCCTCTTACATCAGATTTGAAGTTGAGAGCCCACAGTGACTCAGACTGGGCAGGTAACCAAGATGACAGAAGATCAACTCATGGTTACATGATATACATTGGTGATAAGCTTGTAAGTTGGTGTTCAAAGAAACAACATACAGTAGCATTATCATCAACTGAAGCAGAGTACAAAGGACTTGTGGAAGCAGCTAAGGAGGTCATATGGATGCAGACATTGTTCAAAAGCTTAGGCATTGATCAAGGTACACCTACAATACATGGAGATAATATGAGTTCACTTTATCTTGCAGCAAATCCAGTATTTCATGCAAGAACAAAACATATAGAGATACATTATCATTTCCTGAGAGAAAAGGTAATGGAGAAAGAAATAGAAGAGGAGTACATTTCTACAAAAGATCAGATAGCAGACATAATGACAAAGAGCTTGGATGGTGTGAAGACTAGCAGATTCAAAAGCATGGCAGGAGTAAAAGAAAAGAAGATGATATGAAGAAACATAGAATGTCAATTAGTGATTGAGGGGGAGCTGTTGGAGAAACACTCACTAATTGGACATATATTTGAAGGTCAAAGCTTTAGAAGAAAACCACATGCCTATGTGAAGGGACAAATTCACAAGTGTATTATATTTGTAAAGTTAGTTCACTTTAGTTCTAGAAGTTTTTTAAAAGTCACGGGAATGAGAAAATCCATATAAGTTAGTTTGTATCAACTAACACGAGAGAGAGAAAGAAGAGGAAGACAATGAGAGAGTGAGTTAGAACTCATTTTGTATGACTGAGAATAGTCAGACTTCTCTGCATGAGAAAGCACCTGTGCATTCCTGAGTTTTCATAGTTATGGAAAGAGCTTATTGAACTTTTGTGTATAAGTCTTCTTCTTCCATCTCCAGTGTTTGTCTTGTGTGAAATGATTTCAAGAGTTGAAGTTTTTCAAGCAAGTCGATGCCTGGCATCGAGTTTGTGTTGATAAGTCCGTGTTTTATTCTCTGAGTGTTATGTACTGCTAGAACTTCTTAAAATCATGAGGTTTGTGGAGCAACTCAATGCCTGGCATCGAGTTTCAGCATAAAGTCGATGCCTGGCATCGACTTACTACATAAAGTGGTCTTGTTCATGTGTGTGTAAAAGAGGCTAATTCTGGTACTGAGAAAGTGGTTGAAAAAGCTCAAAGTCGATGCCCGACATCGACTTTTGGTTCCAAGTTGATGCTAGGCACCGTTTTATTTTTAGATAGCGAAATTTACTAAAACAGGCAAAATTTCTAGTTTTGGAAAGTCATACAAGGTCATCTTGTGAAGGCCATAACGTGAGTTCTAGAGGTCCATTTCAAGCATATAATAGCTTGTTGGAAAGCGCTTCTCTTCTAGTTTCATCCTCTAAAAGATCATGGAGAAATTAGCAAAATACTGAAGGTATGTCATTTTAGTGAGTAGGAAATTTTGAAGAAGTATTTGATCTAAGAGAAATTAGCAAAATACTGAAGGTATGTGATTTTAGTGAGTAGGAAATTTTGAAGAAGTAAAGCTCTTGGTTTTGGCTATCATTTCTCAAAGTTTGGAGTGGCAATGAGTTAATGGTGACTATAGAGGTGTTCTAGTGTCACATTAATTCATTTCTTGTGGTGTTTCATACATCAACATGATCGACCTTCAACCGTTGGGTTTTTTCAAGCTTGTCGTGCCTACACTTGGTGGATGAACCTCATGCTTGGATTGAGTTGTGGATCCGTGTGGCCTTCGGTTGGCCTAGGGTTCCTCCCATTTGTTCATTTTTTAGTAAATTAGTTAATTTCTTTGTTTGCTGCACAAGAACATCCCCTAATCCCTCTCTGTCACTCTCATTCTCTCTCACATACACTATTACACACACCTCCACATACACATCGACGGTGGCATCACTTTCCATGTATGTCATATTCATTTAATGTTGAGTGGGTGGGGGAGTGTCCTCATGACTCCCTCTCACATTCCATTTCTTTTTCAAGTAAACAAAAAAGAGAACAACCATTTCTTTTGAGATCACGAGGAAAGAACTTGAATAGAAAAATATTATTTTTCTTTTTGCATGCGCAAGACTCCCTCCATTTAATGTGAATGTGCTTTGAAAGAGCATAGGCTGCATTTGGTAGTGATTGGGCAGGTGCATTTAAATCCTCAAATGCCTCGAGTTAAGTGTATTCAATGGAGCATGCGCATGTGAGCGGGAGCCCTGGGGTTGCATTATAATATAGATTCCTCATTTTCTCTTTCCTCCTCGAAAGATCTGGCAGTTTGGCAGATTCGTGCATAGGAAGGTGGGGAGGGAGGAACATCCTCCTTTCCCTCCCTCCCTCTCTCTCATTGTGGGAGACACCATCAGTTCTCTTGCTATCTATCTGGAGCTTTCTTGGCTATGGAGATGGTTTTCCCCTGCATGCCTCACTTCTATGCCTGTGAGCACCTCTGTTGCTTCCCCATCGCTATAATCGCTGTGCGCTGTGTGCGTCTATTGCTCCCCCAGCACCGTGGTCCATGTGGACGCTGAATTTGTTGAGGCTCCATCTTCTTCTTGGAGGTAGCTGCATTATGCGGGTTGAGCTCTATGCGAGCGCACCCTCCTCGGTAATAACTCTCTGTGGCAGACATTGTTACTTGTCTTCTTTGTGCTGCCAAGGCATAGGCATGCGCATGATATTTCCCTAGTGGCGATATGCCCATGCATGCTAAGGTTATAGGTTCTCCTTGCTCCCTTGGGTGCTAATTCTGGTGCCCTCGGGGTCGACCTACCTCAAGCTCCTCCTCGCTATCTACTTTGGGTGGGAGGGTCAAGCTCTTCATGAGCTCCTCTTCCCTAGTCCACTTCCTCCTGATAGAGATCAAACCAAACCAGACTCGCCTTCTAGGTTGTGTCAGTTGTAGATTGCCCCTTGAAGTGTCTTCATTAGTGGAGTGCAACAAGAAGGACAAGAAGCCCTTTAGTACCCATTCAAACGGCAAGTTTGCTTACTAGGAAAGACTTTGCAATTTCAGGGCTCATCAGCGACACATTTGGGCAGTCGGTTGCACCCCATGTTTGCCATGTGTGCTCAAGCCTCTCTCTTTGTTTGCCACAGATTTGGGCTGATGGACGAAGCTTCCAAGATATTAGTAAAATCTCACACCAGGCATGACAAAAATGGGTAATGTGTTTTTGGGATAGCTTCAAAGTCACTGTTGGATGTTCGATATTGAAACAGATGATGTATGTCTTATGTTACTTCTTATTCAATATCTTTGTCTCATGATTGCCTTATGTTCTCACATCGTTGGCATGCTGTTGTAACATCGAAACTTATGTGGTTGTGTTGTTCTTCTTAGTTTCTTGTGACCGCAATGTTACCATTCGCACGATTGGGTGGTGTGTTGTTTTTTTTAATTGTGTCATTGCGTGATATTCACAAGTAGGAGGTCATAAGGGCTGCAATCCTCACTTCACTTTTAGAAACATAATGGTTGGAATAATCTTTACACACACTCGTGCATAAACTAAAAGCTAAGCATTCAAGTTCAAACCATAACATTTCCTACATGATATCTTGGTATTCTCTGTAATGAATTAATCGTACAATAATGAGTGTTCTAGAAATTTGTTGTTCTTATCTATCCATATGAATGAATCTTGAACACAGGGTTGATTGTAGCCTTCTTTTTTTTTATGTGATACCTCCTCTATGATCCTTGATCGTGGTTAGAAATGACGATAGCCAGGTAGATGCCTTTCTTCATGTCATTCTCAATTGCAATATTGTTGTCTGCTTGGCAGCTTTAAGTGTATTTCAGGTGAGAAGAATTGGGTGCAGTGTGTATTTCAAATGTATTTCAGCCTGAGGTACTAAGGATGCAGTGTGTAATTGCCTTGAAAGGGAATGTGTCCACACTCCTTACCAAACTATGGATCTGATGGAAATAGTCGATGTTTAGAACATACGAATTTATCGCTACTGATTTGCAATACTCGATGACTTTTTTGTTTGACTGTAGCTATGCATTACAGGATTGAGTCCCACATATGATGGATTGTGCACAACTTGACTCTTGAAGTTCACCTCACATGTATCATGGGATTTTCTAGTCTACAAGCTTTATGTTCAGACGGATCTTATTGTTTTGAGTGATATGCAGGTCTTGCGAGGTGGGGGAGGGCTCATAATTGAGCAATGCAATTCTGACGGCTAAGCATGCGTGAGGGTAGTTCTTTGATTGATAGTCAATGTCTTATTTAGGTGCTATACAATAAGTGTCTCACTATGATTATGATCCGTGGTACCTTGTTGAAACTTTCATTTTAGATGCACACTTTCAGCAATCACCATATGTCTTGAAGAACAAACGTTTGAGCTTTACGAAGATAGTCTTTTTAATTTTTTCATCTGCGTGGCATCCTATCTCATCAATGGTGATTGTTTTCATAAAACAAAATACATCGGAACACACATTAATGGATAAGGGAAATATGTTTGGTAATACTTGCAAGACACACTCAAGGGACCATAGCACACACTTATCGTTAATTTTACAACTTGTCACACATGCACAAGGTGTAAAAGTTGCTCTTAGACTTGGTATCCTCTGTTTGATCATTGATTATTAGTAAGGATAAAGAGGTTTGATGGTTTATGGTCTACTTGAAGCTTAACAGGTTGGAACCATGGCTTTTGGAAGGTTGTCTTGTGGTGACTATCCGTGTAGTTGAACTTTGTGCTAGTAAATTGCAAGTCAATCATATAGTCACTCTTCATGAACTGTATGCCTTTTTCTTGGGCTACCAAAGCTAGAATGGGATGTATGCTCATTGCAGGGTTAAATGTATTTATTGACTATGCTTGAAAGTTTTGCATAGGTTTTGGAATCCCTTGGAGCTTCGCTTCAAGTACAATTTATTCCTTATCTTTTGTGACTGCCCATATGTTTGGGATGGTGTCCAAGAAACCTTGAATTTTTGGAAGACACACTTTTGGCATGGAGGGTTCAAGTATCTGCTCTCTTGGAGGTCCTCATCAACCTTGGGATGTCAAACTTTATGTCCATAGTGTTGTAAGGTTATGGGATAGAAGCATGTTCAAGATGGTATTGTAAGGCCACTCTTTGCATGCAATGGAAGGTGATCCTCTATGTTCACTTTCTTTATACACTTTCTTGATGTTTGATCTCTTTGAGTGGTATGTATGCTTTTTCCTTCATGCATCTTCTTTCTCATCATCCTTGGATGTGCTAGGTTTAAGCTCTACATGGAATTGGGTGCACTCACCACTCTCCCTTGGGGTCTTTGCAGTGGTGTGACTTCATGGTTTTGTGGCTGCCCTAGTGGGATGGTGTCCAAAACCATCATTGCTTGCTCTCATGAAGTCATGATATAGTGGTAACATGTTGAATATATGTGTTGATCCTTTCTATTTCAAGATGGCATTGCTCTCTTGGGCTACAAGGAATTGTGTCTTGGATTTTTGTGATTGACAATTCACATTGGGTGGTTATTATCATTGGGATTCATTGAAATGCTTGATCTTTGATTGCATCTATGCGTGTCTTTCATGAATTTTGTACACTTCATGGAAATGATGCTACTACAGCATGCATTTTGGATTATTGGTCGGTTCATGATGCGCTCTTTAGGGTTTCCTTTATTGGGCTTGCTTAGCCCGCATAGCACTTGGGCATGTATGTATGGACTTGTACTTGAGTCACTTCATGGGAAGTAGAAATTGAGGTTGGAATACATGTTTATTGACTACAATTTTACAAACTACTTGCTTTAGTATGTGTTAATTTCAAGTTTGGGAGCTCCCTGTGAAGGCTTTTCTAGTCTTACATAGGGTTGCACAACAGGATGTATGCAGGGCTGACTGCCCCCCAAGGGGATTGTGTTGCTCAACAGTGAAGACCTGAAGATTTGAGGACTTGAAGACCTTGAAGATTCAACATGATCTTGATCAGCTATGTATGGTCCTTTTTTCTCAGCTTTGTCGAGGATGACAAAGACTAGGTGGGGGAGGGTGTTGGAACCTTGAAGTTATGAAGGACCCATGAAGCTATGAAGGTTATGAAGTACTTGGAGGCCTCCCTTGAAGCTAAGGATACTTGGAGGCTCAAAGCCTTGTGTGGCAGTCTCTGAAAATTCCCACTTTTTCCTTTTGTATACAAGTTCTTCATAGGAACTCTCTCTTACTTCCTTTTTTGAGAAAACCCATAAAAACTCAACCTTACCCTTCTTTTTTGTAAAAGGCTTCTTTTTGAGTCCTTGCCTTATTTTAGAAATGAAGGCTCTCTTTTGGATACGTGCAAGAGCTCTCTCTCTCTCTAAGATGATTCCCTTTTTTATTTTCCCAACTACCTATCATTTTTAGAATATCTTAGTTAATGAAGCCTTTGGCCATTTGTATTCAACGGATCCCTCCTCCTCTCTGATATAAGGAGGGGCTCATTTTGTAAAAGGGAGGTCCCTTGTCCATGGCCTTGGCCTCCATGCTAATGGAAAGAGGGTTCATTTGGCTTCCATCTTTCTCATTGTGTGCTTGGCGATGATCCATGTGGGTGGGTTTGGCACTTGGGGTTGTCTTGTGTGTGAGCATTGCCCTCCCTTGCTCCTTTAGACGTTGGCCATGGTGCCATTGTTCATGGACCTGGGTGTCTGTGCGTTGCTTGCACTTCTTGCAACTCCTCTTGAAAGAGCCTCTCACTTCCATGTGAGGCGGTTTGGGTTGGTTACTCCCCATACTTCAACATACCTACACATATACATATACATATACGTACGCATATACATATACATATACATACACATATACATATACATATACATATCCATATACATATACGTACACATATACATATACATACACATACACATATACATATATGTACGCATATACATTTACATACACATACACATATACATATACGTACACATATACATATACATATACATATACATATACATATACATATGCATATACATATGCATATACATATACATATACGTACGTATATACATATACATACACATACACATATACATATACGTACACATATACATATACATATACATATAGATATACATATACATATAGATATACATATACATATACATACACATACACATATACATATACATATACATATACATACACATACACATACACATATACATATACATATACATATACATATACATATACATACACATATACATATACATATACATATACATATACATATACATATACATATATATATACATGTACATATACATATACATATACATGTACATATACATGTACATATACATATACATATACATATACATATACATATACATATACATATACATGTACATATACATATACATATACATGTACATATACATATACATATACATATACATGTACATATACATGTACATATACATGTACATATACATATACATATACATATACATGTACATATACATATACATATACATATACATATACATATACATATACATGTACATATACATGTACATATACATATACATATACATGTACATATACATATACATATACATATACATGTACATATACATGTACATATACATGTACATATACATATACATATACATATACATATACATATACATATACATATACATATACATATACATATACATATACATATACATATACATATACATATACATATACATATACATATACATATACATATACATATACATATACATATACATATACATATTGTTGGAAGAGATGGATGGACACCTCAAGGAAGTGAGGTGGTACTACTAAAACCTGCTTTGTACCTGCTCTAAATCACTTCAGAGTTTGATAGTAGGCCCTTTTAGCTTGAAAATGATACCAATAAAGTACCTATGTAATTTTGAGGTTATGCTTGAATCAATTAGATAAAAACAGATTACTTCACAAGTAGCTAGTCTCAGAAAACTTGCTATTTTGGTCTAGACACATGTTGGTTCTTTTGCTCAGTGCTCACAGTACAGTTAAAATTGTTTAAATTCCTCCTGAGGGAGTTTAATTAGCTTAGATATCTAGTGATTACAAGTGGAATCATCTAAGATGATGAACTATACTGTGAAAAATTAATTTATCAATCCAAAGCTTACCCCCTATCTTTTAGGGAATGAATAGTAGATGAGCAGTGAGGAGTTCGATGGCGCTTTCTCCCAAATGGATGAAGCAAATGTAATGAAACTATGACAACCTAAAGTGGACTTTAGGTTGGTTCCAAAAATCTATAGATCATGCAAAGTGATTGAGAAGTCATTGCGATATGTTTAAACAAAGTTCACTATTGTTAGTAGGCATAGCAGAGAAGTTGACAGAGATTATCAATGTGGTATATCTATTATAGCACATGAATATACAAGATCATTGGCATTGAAATGAAGCACAATGATAGTGGAATGAGTAGGCTATGGTGTAAGCTACTCAAATCCTACAAATGATCAATGGAGGAGGTCTCAATGAGGCACTTAACCATGACTTTTTTACTAGTCCTTTTATAAGTAGTTTTCCTCCAAGTTTGAATTTGAATTCAAATTTGGTTCCACCTAAAAGTGATTCCTCCAATTGAAGAGACATTCTCTCATGAAAAAATCGTAGCTCATACTTCTCCTAAATCCACGATATTTTGGCTTTACAAGATTCTCAATGGTTTGACATTTTACAAATGGTAAATGATCCAATGCTACAAGCAATGGTTCACATGCTTCATCAAGTAGTTGCACATATTTTCTTCCATGCCTAGCCAAATGTGAAGGCTTGGACATTTGCACCAATAGCTCGCCCTCAATCCAAACATCTTGGCTTGCACTTCTTCATGAATCTTCTTGAATATCCTACAATTCAATCATGGTTTTAAACCTGCAAAGTTTAGTACCATCAAGTGCTTTGGTTAATAAATTAGCATATTGCATGTTTGTGGATACATATGCAAGTTGAATCTCTTTGCTCAATAGCTTCTCTCTAACATAGTGGTAGTGCACTTCTATATGTTTGGTTCTTGCATGATAAATGGGATTGGCTTCAAGATGCAAAGAACTTGTGTTATCACCAAAGATCATAGGTGAATGAGTGTGAAGTCCCAAATCTAAGTAGAAAAATCTAATCCAAATAGCTTCTTGTGTAGCATTTGCTAATCCCTTGTATTCAGACTCTGTTGAAGATAGAGCAATAGTAGGTTGCTTCTTGGAAGATCATGAGATGGGCTTATCACCTGCAAAAGATAGATATACAAAAGTACTCCTTCTATCATCCTTACATCCTGCCCAATCTGCATTTGAGTATAGCTTCATGTCCAAATCTGATGTGTATGGGAAGTAAAGACCTTGGTTTTGAGTACCTTTGAGATACTTCAAAATACTTTAAGCAGCTTCCAAGTGAGCTACTCTAGGTTTATGCATGAATTGGCTTAGAACACTTACTCCATAACATATGTCAATCCTTGTTAAGGTTGCATAGTTTACACTTCCAACTATGTTTTGATATCCTGCAATGTCTTCAAGAAAATTACCTTCATGAGCGCCCAATTTATGAATTACCTCCATAGGGGTGCTAGCTACCTTTGCATTCTCCAAGTGGAACTTCTTCAAGATGTCCTGCACATATTTCCTTTGAGTGGTGTAAATTCCAAAGTTAGTGTAGACTAACTCAAGTCCAAAAAAATACTTCAGAAGTCCTAGGTCAGTGATTTTGAACTCCTGCATCATCTTGTTTTTAATTTGTTTGATACCATTGGCATCACTACCTGTAAGAATGATGTCATCAACATACACACATAAATACATCATTTCTGAATTGCTCCTCTTGACAAATAGAGAAGAATCTGCCTTGCTCATCATGAATCCTTCATCTTGAAGCTAGGTTGTTAACATATGGTTCCATGCCCTAAGTGCTTGCTTCAAACCATAAAGAGCTTTCTTCAATTTGCATACATGATTTACCTTGCTTGGGTCTTCATAGCCAGGAGGTTGAGCCATGTAAACCTCCTCTAAAATCCGCCCATTGAGAAAATCATTTTTCACATCTAATTGATACATATTCCAATTTCTAGATGCAGCCACACTTACCAAGACTCTGATCATTGGAATTTTAGCCACAGGTGAAAAAGTCTCTTCATAATCTACTCCTTGGGTTTGTGCAAAACCCTTAGCCACAAGTCTAGCTTTATACCCGTCTATAGATCCATCTAAGTTCCTCTTGATTTTGTAAATCCATCTAGAACCAATTGCCTTCATTGGTGCTTTCTTGGGTACTAGCTCCCAAGTATCATTCTCTTGGAGTGCTTTTATTTCTTCATCCATAGCCTCCTTCCATTTTTCCTTTGTACTTGCTTCTTCATATGAAGAAGGTTCTTCAAGTGATACATCCTTAGCAAGATAAATGGAATGCTTAGTAACTAATGAAGTATCATACCCATATCTGTTTCGCTTCTTACTCTCTCTTTCTGACCACCATAAGGCTTGGTTGGATGATTCAGGTATATCCCCCAACCTCTTCATCTTGGCCTTTCCTTTTGATTTCCACGCTTTGAGCTCTAGTTGATGATTTTGACCAAAATGACTTTTATGGGCTCAACACATATACATATACATATACATATACATATACATATACATATACATATACATATACATATACATATGTATGTTGGAGTTAGACGTCTGCAGAAGCACGTGAACAACACAAGGAAGAAGAAGAAGCTTGGAGCACAAACACACAATACTGAATGTATTACTAGAGAATGTACAAAGATAAGTAGCCCATTAGGGCAATAGGCATATATACAAGCTGGGGGAAAAAAACCTCCTAAGGAGGGAAAAAAGTGCCCCGGCAGTCCTAGTGTGTTCACACACATCACTACCTAAATATATCAAAAAATCCCCCCTGGGAGTGATGCGGTGAACAAGGAGCTGGCACTCATGTATAAGGAAGTGCCAAGCTATGTGGAAATCACTCCACAAAAGGAAGTAAGCCCAAAGCTTTGCGGAAAGCTTCAAACTTCTCCCTAGGCAGAGCCTTCGTGAAAAGGTCTACAATGTTCTCCTACGTGGGCACATATGCCAAGCTAATCTCCCCAGTAGAGAACCTCTCCCTGACATAGTGATAATGCACCTCAATGTGCTTAGTGCGAGCATGGAACACAGGGGTCCTCGCAACTGCCAATGCGCTCTGACTGTCAGTGAAGATGGTGGTGGCAGAAGACTGGCCAACACCCAAATCAGACATAAGACGTCTGAGCCACACACACTCAGTAGTCGTTGTGAAAGCTGCCCTATACTCAGCCTCACAACTGGAAGTGGCCATAGTAGGCTGCTTCTTGCTCAACCAAGATATACATGAGCTACCAAGCATGAAGCAAAAACCACTGGTGGACACACGAGTGCCATAGCAACCAGCCCAATCTGAGTCAAAAAAAGCATGCAAATCTAGCGGTAGTGATCCTCGCTTGGGATAAAACAACCAGAGTGATTGATTTGATTCTCTACCTACCACAAATCACAAATTCGTGGCTCCTCTTTCCCTTTTTGATCAAGTGGACTCAACCACTTAAGATTCTTTCACTTTTACATTAAGTAAAGTCTTCAAAATTTACAAGAGGTAGTTCACAAGTGAACTTTACATAGTCTTCATTTTGAGGCTTCTTCTATGACTTTGTGGGACGCAAGCCAATACTTAGGCTTGTCATGGACTTACTCCAACAGTCATTTCAATGAAAGATGAATTAAAGCTATGGTTGCTAATCAGTTTGTACTAGGATTACCAAATGTGCAGAGTGAACATATGGTTTATAAATGTGAAGCATGTCAAATGGGAAAAGCAGACAGGTTACCATTTCAAAAGAAAGGATTCAAACATGATGGATTACTAGAGCTCATTCATACAGATGTATGGGAACCAACAAAAGAAGGATCTATCAATGGCTCAAGGTATTATGTTCTTTTCATTGATGATGCTACAAGATGGATAACATATAACATTATATGTTTTGAAGGAAAGATCAGAAGTGTTTGGAGCTTTCAAGCATTTTCATGCATATGCAAAGAGAGTCACACGTCAAAAGCTTAAAAGACTAAGGTCTGATGGAGGGGGAGAATACTTCTCCCAAGAGTTCAATGATTATCTATGGAATGCAAGTATTAAGAGAGAAATAACTTGCAGGTATACACCACAACAAAATGGTGTAGTAGAAAGAAGGAACAGGACTTTAGTTGAGTTTTCTAGAGCTATGCTGAAGGAGAAGAATTGTCCAAATTATCTTTGGGTTGATGCTGTAAATACAGCTACATACCTTGTGAATAGATTACCATGTGGAGCTCTAAATGGAATGACTCCATATGAAGCTTGGTGGGGTAAGAAACCAACACTAGATCATTGTAAAGTGTTTGGATCAATTGCATATGCTTATGTGCCATCACAACTTAGACATAAACTTGAACCAAAGGCAGAAAAATATGTGTTCATTGGTTATGATGAAAAGCAGATGGGTTAGAGGTTTTGGAATCCTCTAACCACACAATTTCTTGTTTCTAGAGATGTTACATTTGATGAACAGAAAAGTTGGTATGCAGATCAAATTCATACAGCTGAAGAATTTGAAGAAGAGGTAAGAAGATGTGAGAAAGGAAAATCAATTGTGCAGGTAAATAGAGATGAAGACTATATGCAAGCAAGTACATCCACAAGTGGATTAACAAGAAGGAATGAAGAAGCTCCTATATTTGATGAAGAGGTGTATCCAGACACATATGAAGAGTGTGAACCAAGGAGGTCAAGTAGGACAAGAAGACAACTAGAAAGGTATTATTATGATACTTCTTACATAACTCAGAAGAACTATGCATATATGGTCAAGATGATGAAGGTTCCCTCAAAACTATGATGAAGCTAAAGGTAAGAAGCAACGGGAAGAAGCAATGAAGGAAGAATTCAATGCACTGGAGGAGAACAAGACATGGAAACTTGTTCCTAAACCAAATGGTAAGAAAGTAATTGGAAATAAATGGGTTTATAAAGTGAAGAAGCTTGCAGATGGAAGTATAGTTAGATACAAAGCTAGACTGGTGGTGAAAGGCTATGCCCAAACCTATGGCATAGATTATGATGAGACATTCAGTCCTGTAGCTAAGATGTCAACTATAAGGACAATCATTGCTATTGCAGCTTCAAAAGGATGGACCCTAAGTCAATTGGATATAAAGAATGCATTCTTGAATGGATACATATCAGACGAGGTATACATGGAACAACCTCAAGGGTTTATAGATTCCAGGTATCCAAATTTTGTTTGCAAGTTGAGAAGAGCATTGTATGGATTGAAGCAAGCTCCAAGGGCATGGAACTATAGACTGGTGAAGTATCTCAATGAACTTGGATATCAAAGTTCAAAAGCAGATCCAAGTCTACTCATCAAAAAAACAGAGGAAGGTACAATCTACATTTGTATTTATGTAGATGACATTATAATCACAGGTACTTGAGATGAAGGAATCAAGGAGGTAAAGAGATTGCTTGAGAAAGAGTTCAAGATTAGTGACCTAGGAAAGTTATCATACTTTCTTGGAATGGAAGTCACTTATACAGATCATGGCATATATGTATCACAAGAAAGGTATCTTCTGAATCTATTGAAGAAGTTTGATACAGAAAATTGCTGAGAAGCTTCAACTCCACTTGAAGTTAATCACAAGCTTAGTAAATATGATGGTGCAAAATACAAAGATATGAGGAAGTATCAATCTCTTGTGGGTAGTTTGATTTATGCTACACTAACAAGACCTGATCTTAGTTATGCAGTGAGAGTTTTGTCACAATTCATGCATTGTCCAAAGGACCCACATTGGATTACAGGTCAAAGAGTTCTCAGATATATCAAAGGAACTATAAAGGAAGGATTATATTATCCTTTTACATCAGATTTGAAGTTGAGAGCCTATAGTGACTCAGACTGGGCAGGTAACCAGGATGACAGAAGATCAACTCATGGTTACATGATATACATTGGTGATAAGCTTGTAAGTTGGTGTTCAAAGAAACAACATACAATAACATTATCATCAACTGAAGCTGAGTACAAAGGACTTGTGGAAGCAGCTAAGGAGGAGGTTATATGGATGCAGACATTGTTCAAAAGCTTGGGCATTGATCAAGGTATATCTACAATACATGGAGATAATATGAGTTCACTTCATCTTGCAGCAAATCCAGTATTTCATGCAAGAACAAAACATATAGAGATACATTATCATTCTTGAGAGAAAAGGTAATGGAGAAAGAAATTGAAGTGGAGTACATTTCTACAAAAGATCAGATAGCAGACATAATGACAAAGAGCTTGGATGGTGTGAAGACCAGCAAATTCAAAAGCATGGCAGGAGTAAAAGGAAGGAAGATGATATGAAGAAACAGGGAATGTCAATTAGTGATTGAGGGGGAGCTGTCGGCGAAACAATCACTAATTGGACATATATTTGAAGGTCAAAGCTTTAGAAGAAAACCACATGCCTATGTGAAGGGACAAATTCACAAGTGTATTATATTTGTAAAGTTAGTTCACTTTAGTTCTAGAAGTTTTTTTGAAATCACGAGAATGAGAAAATCTATATAAGTTAGTTTGCATCAACTGACGTGAAGAGAGAAAAAAGTGGAAGTGAGTGATAGAATGTGAGAAGGAGTTCATTATGTATGACTGAATAGAGTCGGGCTTCTCTGAGTGAGAAAGCACTTGTAAAACTTCTCAGTTTTTCATAGCTATGAGAAGAAATAGTTAAAGTTCTGTGTATGAGACTCTCTCCATCATCTCCATGCTTGTCTACTGTGAAATGATTTCAAAAGTTCAAGTTTTCCAAGCAACTCGATGCCTGGCATTGAGTTTGTGCTGATAAGTCTGTGTTTTATTCTCTGAGTTCTAACTCCTACTAAATCTTCTTGAAAAGATGATGTTTGTGGAGCAACTCGATGCCTCGCATCGAGTTTCAGCATAAAGTTGATGCCTGACATCGACTTCTAGCATAAAAGTGCTTTGTTCATGTCTTGTGTTCAAGGGGTCATTTCAGGTATTGAAAAAGAGGCTAAAAAAGCACCAAGTTGATGCATGGCATCGGCTTTTGGTTGCAAGTCGATGCTAGGCATCGAATTTTCATTTTTAAACACTCAGAATTACTAAAAGAGGCAAAATTTCCAGTTTTGGAAAGTCATACAGGGTGATCTTGTGAAGGGCATAACTTGAGTTCTAGAGATCCCTTTCTTGCATATGATAGCTTGTTGGAAAGCTCTACTCTTCTACTTCCATCCACCAAAAGATCTTGGAGAAATAATATTTGCGCTAAGAGAAATTAGCAAAATACGGAAGGTATGTCATTTCAGTGACTAGAAAAATCGGAAGAAGTAAAGTTCTTGGTTTTGGCTATCATTTCTCAAAGTTTTGAGTGGCAATGAGTTAATGGTGACCATAGAGGTTTTCTAGTGTCACATTAATTCATTTCTTGTGATGTTTCACACATCAACAGTATCCAACTTCAAATTCTGATCTAATGGCATAGAAATTGGCTTACAATCAGCTATACCATACTTTTGCACCATATTCAAGGCATATTGCCTTTATCACATCCATATACCTGTTTCTGTATGTATAAACTCAATGCCCAAGAAAAAACACAACACACCAAGATCTTTCATGTCAAATTCATGCATAAGAAGTTGCTTTACCTCTCTAATGCTTTCTTCATTATCACCACCTACAATCAAGTCATCAACATAAATAGCCACAATTGTTATGTTATCATCACCCTTCCTTGCATATAGTGAATGATCTGCATCACACATAGAAAACCCAATGGTAGTTAAGTAATCAAGAATCCTTGCATGCCATGCATGAGGAGCTTGCTTCAACCCATACAATGCCTTTTGCAACCTACAAACATATTCTCGATGCTTTGAATCTTCATATCCTTGTGGCTAGTCCATGTATACTTCTTCCTATAACTCACCATGTAGGAAAGCATTCTTCACATTCATCGGATGCAAAATCCATCCTTTTGTTGTAGCCAATGCAACAAGTGTTCTCACAGTAGACATTTTGGCTATAGGGTTGAATGTTTCCTCATAATCAATGCCATATGTCTTTGCATATCCTTTTGCTACCAATCATCCTTTGTACCTACTTATGCTACCATCAACATTGTGCTTTACCTTGTAAACCCACTTGCAGCCTATGGGCTTCTTCCCTTGTGACAATGGAACTAGCTTCCATGTATCGTTTCCATATCCATGTCCTCATCCATAGCTTTTTCCTGATCTGCATTTCCAATTGCATCTTCAAAACAAGAGGGTTCAACATCTTGTATTGTTATTGTCATGTAGGCACAATGATGAGCCATGTAACGATCATATGTCAATCGTTGCACTAAATTCTACATCCTCCCAGATCTTCTTGGTCCTAGGTCACTTATCCTTCTATCATGTG
Organism: Ceratopteris richardii; assembly: GCA_020310875.1. Taxonomy (NCBI): domain Eukaryota; kingdom Viridiplantae; phylum Streptophyta; class Polypodiopsida; order Polypodiales; family Pteridaceae; genus Ceratopteris; species Ceratopteris richardii. Next base: position 127,677,460 of record CM035429.1, on the reverse strand, counting down.
CATGTGCCTTTCTTACTCCTGGAGTCTTCACAAAAGGCAATCCAAGTTCCTCGTCAAGACTCTTGCCTGATCTGCTTGAATCTCCATCAATGTCTTCAAAACCTACACATGTTTTACTACAAGCAGAAAGCTTTTATTTACCTTTCTTGGATGTATTTGATGAATTTGTTGGACTAAAATTTCCACACAATCTTCCACTCCATGGATTTGAGATGGAACTATTGCTTGGTGATGCATCCTGTCCAGTCAAAACTTGAGATTTTGCAGTTGACTTTTCAACCTTTTCTTTGTCATTTAACTCAAGATTAAGCCCATCTTTGGCATCTGCATAGAAGCTTAACATTTCATCAAATAACACATCTTTGCTCACCTTCACTGCTCGTGTGAATGGATTATAACATTTATATCGCTTTTGCTCAAGGGAGTATCCACTCAAGACACATTTTTCTGCTTTTGGATCAAGCTTCATCCTCAACTTATTTGGAACATGTACATATGCAATACAACCAAAAACTTGCATATGTGACAAGTTTGTCTTTTTATTTGTGAACTTCTCTTCACGTGTAACTTGATGTACAATAGCAATTGGAGTTCTGTTCATGATGTATACAATCCTATGCACAGCTTCTGCCCAATAACAATGAGGCATATTCTTCTCAGCCATCAAGGCTCTTGCTATTTCTACAATTTGTCTATTTTTGCGTTCAGCAACACCATTCTGTTGTGGTGTGTACCTGCATGAAAACTGACATCAAATTCCATGACTTTTTAGAAAATTTCTGAACTCATTTGACACCTATTCACCTGCTCCATCAGATCTAATGTCTGAATATACTTCCATGTCTGCTTTTCCACCATATCTTTAAAATTCTAGAAGTGAGTCAACACTTCACTCTTCTCTTTCATGAAATATACCCACACTTTCCGTGTATGTTCACCAATGAAAGTAACATAAAACCTGCAACCGCCCATAGATGTGGTCTTTGTAGGACCCCAAACATCTGTATGTACTATTTCTAGTACATTCTCACTTAGATGCTTGTCATGCAAAAATGATGCTCTTGATTGTTTACCAAATTGACATGCTGCACATACCTTTTGCAATTCTGCAACTTTGAAATTTGGTAATCCATTGACAATCTCCTTGGACTGCATCGATTTTAGCTTCTACAAATTTGCATGTCCAATTCATTTATTCCAGATCTCTATATCAACAATAGCTCTTACACCTTTTGCAAACATGGCTACATTCATTTTCAAGAATTTTCACATTTAAGGTGATCATCCTACCACTTTGTTTCCTTTGGCAATCAATCTTCCACCCTATTTGTACTCTTCTACATATAACCCATCAACATTGAACCTAACTTGTAATCCCTGGTCAACCATTTGTCCAACAGAAACCAGATTCCTTGTTATATTTGGAACATGCAGCACATCAACAAGATGTTTTACCTTCTCGTCCTCCATAGACATTGCTATATTTCTTGTATGCTCAATAGGATGTGATGTGTCCACCTGTTTCAACATACCTAGGAACTAGCAATTTTTGCAAACTACTAAACCATATACATGACTAGTCATGTGATGTGAAGCACCAAAATCAACATATCAGACATTACTATTCAATTTTGAAACATCAACATACATCGTATTCATCATATGATGTTGAACCATGAACATCTTCTCAAAATCATCTGCACTTGTAGATGCATAGTTGTTTTGTTGCCTTCTGTTATTTTGATTCTTCAACTTGCAATCATGTTCAAAGTGTCCACGTTTACCACAATTCTAGCATCCTTTACTGTCATTGCCTGAATCATTTCTTTGGAAATTTCACGACCTCTTTGGCTCCCCTGTGCCTCGAAACTATCCTCTACCTCCTGCATGATTTTGTTGTTTTGACTTTGGTCTTGGTTATTGTTTCCTCTTACACTTTTGAAGCCTCTACCTCTTCCTCTTCCTCTGTCAGAGTAGAATACCTGCTCAGAACTAGGTTTTGCTTGGGATTTTGAGTCCTCACCAAGATTCTTTTCTTCAGTAATCAACATGGACACTAGATCAACAAAATCTGGAATATTTTCCCTTGTCTGAATAGAAGTTCTGAACTGCTTATATGCAACTCCTAGACCACGAAGGCACACTTCCACCTTATCATCATCATCTACATTCACGCCAATAGATGCAAGTGACTCACATATGCTTTTGATTTTCAGGATGTCCCCACTTACCGACATGCTCTTTTACTCCAAAGTATGCAGCTCGTTCTTGAGTTGCAATTTTCGTGCCTTTGTATTGGTCTCATACAAAGTGACCAAACTATTCCAAGCCTCTTTTGGAGTCTTGGCATCCTGTATGTGTCCAATCATGCTATCCTCTATGCTAATAGATAGCCAATACATTACATTTCATGCTTCTTGATTCCATTCCTCATATGCTCTTAACTGATCTGCAGTTTGATTCCTTTTTGGTAACTATGGAGCATTTTTGTTCTCTCCTTTGATGTACTTCCAATAGCCTTTTCCCATCAAGAAATTCCTCATTCTGAATATCCAAGCATGGAAGTTGTTCTTGGTCCAACTTATCGCTCATAAGCTGACTCATTCCATCTGCATTTGCCATTTCTATAGCAATTCACAACACTGCAAAACACTACAAGCAGCACTTCTGCTTGAACACTGTCACACTATGATGTGATAGTTTGATCTAAAAAAAACATAGTTTTTGTGTATCAACAATACATAGAATCACTTGAAATTCTGGATTTGGAATATATGAGAGTTGCCGAACATGAAGCAAGTTACAGTTTTGCAAACTGACATGGTTTTTCTATGGGCCCCACCTTGCGAGCTTGAAACAGAGGATGAGATGGATTCAAAACTTCGATCTCATAAAAACAAGTGATCCTAAAGGTATAACTCTCGAAAATATTTTGAGGTCTTCTACCTTCATGACAATTTTCATAGCAATCTGAGGTCGTTTGTGAATCACAATTTCTCCATGCCTTCCTGCATACTCTTCACCGTCAGCCTTCTCCACGAGCTCTCTATAGCCACACTAGCTCAGATACCATGTCACGAGGAAGGAGATAAGAAGAGAGCTCACACACGGATTGAGGCAAGGAAGAATGATCTTCTTCTTCTTCTATTACATAAAAGGAATGTACAGGAATGACCTAAAATAAGAATACAAGTACACTATAAAAAGAACAGTACATAAGGAAAATCCTAATGTCCATGAATGAGTGAGCTGGCAAGAAACAAATGTGCCATCACTCTCGGTAGATAAATCTAGTACAGCTCAATGAAGTATTCTTGACATATATCAGAGTGACTAGTATATATGTCAGAGAAATGAAAAAGTGATACATGTCATCTTGGATCATCACATGTTGAGCTTGATATCTCAACAATATGCATTATATTGCATAATTTGATGCATCCACATGGATATGGAATGGCTTGTTCTAGTTGGGTACCTTCAGAATAGGTGTTGAACTTAATCATTGTTTTAGTTCATTAAATGCCTTTTCACATTCCTCCTTCCAAGTGAATTGAGTTAGTAATCCATATAAAGGTTTAGTGATTATAGCATACATGTGGATAAACCGATGATGGTATCCACAATGACCCATAAAGGCTTGTACGTCCTTCACATTCTTTGGTCTAGGCAAATCTAAAACTACTCTAATCTTATCCTCATCTGTGGAAATCCCATTTCTTGATACCATATGTCCCAATATCTTTCCTTGTCTTACCATGAAGATACATTTCTATGGATTCAAACATACTCGCTACTATCAACATTTTTTGAATATCCTCTATAGCTCAAGAATGTGTTCAATTCTTTGACTGGAGTAGGTGCACAAATCATCTACGTATACTTCCATGCTTTTTCTTAAAAATTCCTTGAATACATGACACATCAGTCTTTGGAAAGTTGGGGGGGGCATTGGTGAGTCTGAATGGCATCACTCAAAAAGCTTATACTCCCCATTCAGTTGCGAAGGCTGTCTTATGTTGATCCTCTATAGCAATCGCTTCCTAATTATAACTTGAGAATCCATCAAAGAAGCTATACACTTCCTTGCCTGCAACTCTTTCCAATAGGTGGTGGGTGATATGTAAAGGATAGCTATCATGTATAGTAGATGCATTCACTTTTTTCAAATTGATGCAAACTCTAAGTTTACCATTCTTCTTAGGTATTAATACCAAAGGTGATACCCATTCCCTATGCTCTATCTCATAGATGAATCTTGCTACTAACAACTTGTCAATTTCTTCTTTAATCTTAGCCGATTAGACATCATTATACATGTATGGTTGTCGTTTCGAGGGTTTTGCCTCATGTGTCATTGGAATTCTATGGGAGCAAATGGATGGGTCTACTCCTTTGAGTTCTTTGTAGATCCATGCAAATACATCCTTGTATTCCCTGATTAGTTCTACCAATTCTTGTTCTTCTTCTAGACATACATCTTTTCCAATGTAGGTACATCTCTCCTCTTCTTCCTCCATGGTTACTAGCACTTTACTTATTATCATAATCTTCTCCTTCTGTTGCCTCTCTCTTGGGCATTAGAATGACTATTTTTTGTTCCTCTACTTCGTACCTTTTAAAATGTTATGGTACTTCAAAGAGATCTACTGGTTTCTCTACTTTATCTAATATCTCCTCGTTGTCCTATCTTGTTGGGATTGCTTCCACCGAGAACACTTTTGGTGTCTCTTCTTCATTGTTTTCCCTAATTTCTTCTAAGTATCGTTCCTCAGAATCAAATTTTGGCTCCATTTTTATGCTTTCATAATCTCCATTTCTTGAAGGACTACCAAGTAAAGATTTACATCATACCCTTCCTCATCCACACACTCGTTCATGGTTAGTACTTCCTCATTTACACACACATCTAGTGTGGCTAGTATTTCCATCCATCCGTGTGGTTCGAATGCTTCATCCGGGAAGATTTGAGGCATGTATGCTGGATTGTCTATGGATTGATAATTACAATGCCCTAGTGGCCATAACTGGGTTTGATTTTCCTCTCTTTTGGCCTCTTTGCACATCCATAGCTGAGCATCTTCATTCATCCATGATCGATCACTAGAGCCTATGGTATGAATGGCCAAATCATCTTCTTCTCGATCGACTAGGTTCCGGCTAGAGTGTGTTCAAACTCTACTCCATAGGTGGTCAGTTTAATTTTTTTAGTATTCCTAATGGCCTTTCTACGTGACCGTCTCCTAATTGAAGTTTCATGTGCATTGGTCGTAGGGTTGGTTTTCCCCATTTTTCCCAAATCTCTTTTGTGGCTATGCCTACACCAGCTCTGGTGTCTAAGATGGCTTTAGTCGTATATCCATTAAAGGTGATGGGTTAGGATGTACTTCCTTCATCTCCCTCACTAAATTCTCCAACTTTATCGATTGTAATTTGAATGGTTGATGTAGCATTGGCTTCTTTCTTCTCAATTATGGGTTCTCGAGTTTCTAATCTCAAGTGTCCAGTTAATTGCTTCCACAATTGTGGCTTAGCACGTAGTAATTCTTCTATTGTCAACAATCATTGTATTTTAGTTTTCTTATCTCTGATAAGTTGTGTGATGTCTTATCTCATGAACTTTCCTCCTTGACTCAGATCGTGGGAGCATGGAATACTTCTGACCTTCTCTTGTATTCTCCCATGTAATTAGGTAGCGCGGAAATGTTGTTTGATTCTTCCTTGTTTTGGTGCAAGATGGATTCTTCTTCATATACTTCTTCTAAGTTGGGTATTGGTTGACTGTTCCAAATATCTAATTCTTTGAAAGGTGGTGGAGAGTTCTCATTCTTTTTCCACCGCTCCTCTTAAACTCTGGCCCACAATTCTTGTGGCCAATTGGCCTCTAGTTGTGGAATTACTGAGATCCATTCTTATTGTTATTCTACTGGTCACTTTCACTATTCTCCTCTTGTTGTTTCTTTACTAAATTTTGATTATTGACTTCTAGGCATTCATTGAACTGATTTTCTGATATTCTTGTCTCTGGAAGGATTGGGGTAGTATGCTCTAGTGTGGTTTGAGCTATTTCTATGAGTTTCCTACATAGTGCCAATCTTTCCTTCTCCAACTCTCCTTGTGGATAGAGTTTGTCATCTTGCTCTATGCTTGGTCCAATTGCAATTTGGGACTGATAAGCCTTTAACCACATATCCAAGTCTTTTGGCACTGGATCTACTAGAACTAATCCTAGTTCCACTAATCTTGATGGTTGAATAGTCTGATTGGCATGTCCTTGCATTTTTGGCTCCTGAGATTTCTTACTTTCCCTTACTGATTTTTTATCCTCCTCACTTTTCTTCTTCAGCCATTTATTCCTGAGCTTCTCTCTTCTAGTTTTCCATCTTTGCAACTTCCTTGTTTTACTAGTTTCTCCTAATTCTTCTGAATCCTCAACTATCTGAATTTTAGATCCTAAAATGTTATCCATTTTGGGTTCAGAATCCATTTATTTTACTACTTGTCCCTTGGTTTAGGCTCTAGTAATGGCTTTTAGTGGTACAATGTATTCTTTATCACTTCCAGATGATTCGATGACTTCTATTATGTTAATCTGGGTAGTTTTGTGAAACTTGTTGGGGTTTTTCCGGTAGTCTCTAAACAAATGCTCCTTGCCACAATCATTGCAATATCCTTCCCATGTCCTAGGGGGTGGTGGGTTGTACGGCAAAGTGCATGCCCTTATGAAATGATCTCCGGCACATCTATAGCATGGTCCCCTTGGTGCAAGTGGTCTAGTAGGCGGCCTCATTGGGGCTTGTGCTTTAGGTGTGGTATACATCAGGTTCACATATTCCGATCCATAATAGTTTTCAAACCTCTCATAACTGTAGTATTGTGGCTCATAGGTTTGGTCATATTCTATCAAACTAGTCTCATAAGATAATATTCTTCGTGGCTCTGCTCATATCCTTCATTTGTTATTTTTGCACTAGCTAAAGATGTAGCTGGTACTATAGCTCTTTCCAAGTTTTCCTCCAGTTGGGTGTATTTGATTGGCACTACATTTTGTAGATGGGCTGGTTGTTGTCCTAACACAGGTTGTGGTTGTCCATATCCTCCTTGTTAGTATGGCCTTGGTGCCCTCTGTGGTCGTGGGTAAGGATTGTACCTAAGAGCCTCTCTGCCTTGTTCCCTCGGAGGGTATCCATAAGGTCTATATTGGGGTTGAGTCACTAGTCTTGGTTGCCTATTAAAAGGATAATGGTCAATATTATGGTTGGTATATTTTTGCTCAATATGACAATACATGTTGGGTCCTTGATTTGGCGGTCTATTGTATGGGTAAGGTTGTGGAAATCCTATTCCTCCTCATGTGCATGCATGGGACGGATGGTCTCCGCCACACAGGGTGCATCTTCTCAACATATGCATTCTCATTGGGGAATTATGATAGTTCCTCTATCCGTGCACTCCCAACTTTTTAGCCACCAGTTCTACTAATTCCTCCACATTACTTGAGCTAGATGTTACATTGCTCCGAGTATCTTCTCATTTAGTAGAGCTTTGTGTGCCTTTGAGATCATCTGCTAAGTTATCTTCCAAGTCTATGCATTCTTGGAGGCACTCGCTCAACGTTTGCAACCGTTTTACATATACTAAGGTTCTCAACATTCCATTTGTCAATCCATCTAGAAATAATGATATCATCTTTTTTTGTGAGAGTCTCTCTGTTGCAGGGCATCTGTCAACGTATTGGTTAAATCTTCGAGCCATTGTTTTTACTGTTTCATTTGGAGCTTGTTTGAAACTATAAACTAGCAATGAGGAATTGTGATTAATCCCTTGCTTGGTGAATTCTCCAATAAATTTTTGGAAGAATTGTTCAATATTGCCAAAACAATTTGGATCCGGGGGTTGGAACCATGTTAAGGTTGTTCCCATGAGGGTTAGCCCAAAGGATTCATATTGCACAAAGAATTTGTCAACTTGTTCTACTCGCAGCACTTGCTTGAATTCAGTGATGTGTTCATAGGGCTCTCCCATGCCATCATAATGATTTCTCATGCATTCAGCCACCTGGATTGGTCTCAACCTTCTTGCTGGCTTTGGAGGTCTGATTACTACTAGAACTATTGGTCTTAATGGTTGTTGTGGTCTTCGCCTAATGGGTGGTCTAGTCATATTCTCAATACATGCATGAGCGTGGTTGTGTCCACATCAAGACACTCCGGTGACTGGTTTGGCCTAACATTGTATTCTCCATTCCTTGATGGGATCCAAATGGGTTTTGCGAAGTAGTTGGCTGTTCTCGAGGAGGGAATAAAGGCAACCCCATGTATTTCAATCTTGACCTATCAACTTCATCTAATTGCCAATATCTTCTTTGATTCTGGTCTAAGTAACTCTGGATGCATCCTCCAGATCCTTCAACTCATATATGGTTATTGGGTTTACCGCTTCTCCCCTTATGGGTGCGTTAGTTTGTAAAAGCAGATTTGATCCATGAATCAAGTACACATCTATCAGTTAATCATCTTGAGGTATTACCCCTCTCAGGATTTGAGTCTCCACAGATTTGCCCCTTGGGGTAGTCAAAGAGTCTCTGTTAGTAGGTCTTCTTGAAACTCTTTGCCCTTCCAATTCGCCTCTTTTGTTAATCTCATCTAGATTCTCGATCACTACATAGATCTGACCTAACTTGTCCATATAAAATCGATTCTCATACTTGAACGACTGGCCTCGAAACCATTTCTGAATCATGGGTGTTTGCCATTCGAGCTATTGAACTATTTAATCCATCGAGGTAAATGGGGATTCCTTGTGGGTTGATGGATACATACTGTAGGGATGTCTTGTACTCTCGCTCAATGGTGGACATAAAGCCTTCCCTTTGAACAAAGCCGTGCATGTCCTCTAAGGCCATGGGTAGTTCCTCCTCTGAGTCACTTGATGTGTCTGAGTAGACCGAGTGTTGGCTTGATTGGGCCGCACTTTCTACAGATGAAATGATGCTTCTTTGACTACCTAGCACCTGTCCCAACCTTAAGTTCATTCACCTCTTAAGTCTATTTCTTCCCTCTTAAGTCTATTTCCCCCCTCTTCTTCCGTCTTGGCCCACTGTCCAAAACAAAAACTCACTCCAACCCTTCTATCCTACCCCGCGATACCGATTATGTACTCGATCACGTTTCTGAGTAGTTTTTTTGCTTTTCAAGATTACATGACTCAAGTTCTCACCTTTAAGAATGTGTTTCCTTAGACTTGCCCTTAACACCTCTCTTCTCGGTGCGCTCTCCACGATATTATCTCCGGAATACTGGTCTTGTTCTCCATGATACTTGCTTTAGACAAATAACTGAGAGCTCACTTGACTTTGGGTTTTATAGCATGGGAAGGCCAAATGCCTAAACTGAAAGGAACTAATTTCTTTCTTTTTCTTGAATTTTCTGATGGAAACTTATATATCCTAATCCTATCTCTCTCATACCTAACCCTAACTCTTCTCAATCCCTCACTCCTAGTCCTAGAAACTAATTACACACACTCCTAAAGTGTGAAATAACAAGTGCTGAATAGTTGTGACTTGCCACTAACTGAAACTACCTCTACACATATGATTCATTCACTCCGTAGCTATAACCATCACGAAAGCACCATGATTGGGCTATTCCCTAGCAACGACATCAAAAATGTGTGTACCTAAGTCGTAAAGTCTTAGGGACTTGTGTCGATGAGACATACCTCAATTGCCCCACAAGTGCATATAGTGGTGGATTAATACACATTTAATTATCAATCCGAGAGATTAGACATATCAAGGGTATGAAAACATGTGCAGACATGATGGTAAGTGAAGTGTCAAACTACGATGTTGGTGACTTGACTCAACTACCTCTCCAACTCACTATCTCTCTGAAAATGTACATTGTGATACCTGTTACAACAGTAATCACAAACTCGAACTTTTCTCTCAGCTTCGAACTTCGAGTATGGTCAAGTTACTTTTGAAGCTCTTGATGAGATGCATCTAATCGTCATATTTTCAGTCAAATATGACAAATGTACTTCATGTTATGAGCAAAATAGTGAATAGGGGAGACACCAACACTCACTCCACAACTCCTCAGGCCTCACACACACACCACAATAGTTCAAACATGAAGGGACAGGGTAGACAACAGTCCACCACACACATTTCAAGCATCATACACACACAAACTCTTGGAGAAGAAGATAATCAGCAAGAAAGAGGAAAATTCAAAAATCAGCTTCAATTCTCACAATGGCAAAAAGTCCTTTACAAGAGTCACCAAGTGACTTAGATACACGTGCCCTAAAATTGTTCTTGTCATACAAGAGACTGGCACTTTTATTGAGAAACTCTAATCTCCTAATATGTTACAAGGATTATGTTACAATAATTGGGGTTTATGCATCTAGAGTATTCCTCTTGTGCATTTACATAGTTTCATGAGTTATTTCATAGAAATTTGAAGAAGAAAATTTATGCCCATAATTTGAAAGTTTTTGGGGGCTCCCTTTTTGGTGCTCTTTTCTCTGCAACAACGATCCACATACACCCATGTCTATGTATTAATCTTGAAAGTGTATAAGACGCTCCTTTTGGACCATTCTTCCTTTTGAGATTGATTCATGTGTATGGTTTGCTTTTGTTTTTACCATTCATAATTCATGACCCACATGCATGCATAGCATCCACATGTAGCTATGCATTTGTATTGATCTTGAAAGTGTATAAGAAGCTCCTTATGTACCATTCTTCCTTTTAACTTTCATTAACATCATCATCATCATTCATGTGCATGTTTTTTAACTTTCATCATCATTCATGTGCATGTGTTGATCTTGCATTCATACATTCCCACTCCCACAACTAAATCATCACATGCCTCCTCTCCATACCCAAATTCACCTTCACTTTCACATTCATATCACATAAACCTTCCAACACTCATAGCTTCATACACCCTGCATGTGCCGCGACTAGACTCGATCCACACAGATTAGAATCACCTCCAATTTTGAGCCCATCATGAAATGCTATGTGGTGTTTGCTTCTGATCTTGTTGGGAGGTTGGGATCCATATCCTTTGTTGCATATTTCTCATCATCATCATATCATGATTATCATCATTCTTGAGTGTTATACATATTCAGTCAAGATAGAGGAAGGATTCAAATCCCTCGTTACTGAGAAAAAAGGCCAAAGAATAGTATCTTTTATGTTGAGAGAGAAGTGAAAACTCAATGGCATCAACATTACAAGCTACCTAGATTTGTTTGAAAGCAAGCTATGATCTTTGGTCTTCTTGAAGATCTTTTGATAAAATTCTTTGAACGAATTGTTGATAGCTCTACCATAAGCCATGTTACACAACATGATAGTCTCTCTTGGAGTGATTTCCAAAAGAAGATGCTCAAAGAATTCTATATTGAGGACTATAGGCAACATAATAGGGAAGGATTCATAGGGTGGGTTAATTCCCCAAAGCCTACTAGCTTTATCACTCACTTAAAAAATGAGCATATTAGATGCTATGAACAACTTCCTAATGAGGATAAGTTAGCATTATGCTCTTATTAACAACCTGGCAAAAAGTGCATAGAGTAGTAGAGATTGCAGCCCATGGACATCCAAGATAATCCATGCTTTATGAGCAAACTAGTCTTAGTCAATCTTCCACAAGCTAAACAGCAAGTTAGAGAACAATTTCAAGCTATGCTTTTTGACTATACTCCTATTCCTCAAATAATGGTGTCTAATCAGTGCTTTAAAGTAGAGCCAAATCAAAGTGTAGTTAATCAAACTCAAGTGGAAATTCCCACTATGCAAATGGAAAGTTGTATTGCTACACAATCCAATTTGTTCAAGTGTGTAGATGCCTTGCAATCTAATTGCATCAAAACTTACCAAAATCAAATGAATAAAATGTCTTTTCAAGAGCCTAATCAACATGTTGTAGCTTCCAATCAAAATCCACAAGTAACTCCTACTCAAGCATATCAAGTTCCTCTAATGCATAATCCTTCAATGGAAAATCCGCATCCACATATGCAAAATCCTCATGTGAAAAATAATCAAATGTACCAAAACATGTATCCTCAAGCTTCTCAAACAACTTTTGAAAATCCTCAAATCTCACAAGTGCAGAATCTTCATGATCCTCATAATCAAAATGTTGGCACTCAAGGTCAAGAAAAAGGTGCGAGAATGTTTCAAAGATGTGGACACATAAGAAGAGGGAGCATGTAGGGAGCTCCAAGAAGTATATGTCAAATTTTTAGAAGAAACCCCTATAAAAACAGTGATTTTGATCACTAAAAACCATTGTAAATATCATTTCACATTTTTGCAGCTCCATTTTGTTCAAGCCAAGGATTCCTCGAGCTTGGGGAGTATTAGAAGTATGTAAATACCAAGTTTCATAATTTTTAGACTCCGTTTGAGCCCTTAAACAAGCCCTCGAACCTAATTTTTAACTAGGCCAGACAATAGGTCAGGAGAGGAACAAAACTAGTGAAAAACTATAAAAAGAGCTAGAGAGCTCATTTTTGAGGTTGGCTTGGTAGAGATTGAAGCTTTTGTAATAGATTTCATTTGTTATTGAAAGCATTCCATTATTCCACTCTTTTTTCTTGCCTTGTGTGTGCAGATGTGTGTATGTGTGTGCATGCTTTTGTGCTTCTCCTCATGCACTTGTGCCTTTGCTCATGGTCCTCATACCACTCTCATGTCTCCATGGATTGATATTTATGAGGTGTATGTCATGTTGGTACTCACCATTGTGCTAGAGTGACACCAAATTTGGTGCCATTGCCGGGGAACAAGCTTCGAGGAGTGTGTGATGGTAAGACATAGAGTTGTGATATTGGAGTCATAGGTAATTTCCTTATTTTTTCTTACTTTCTCCACCACCATCATCATCATCATCCTCATCATCTCCCACCTCCATCTCCTTCTTCACTAAATTTTTAGTTTTTTTTGTTCATATTCCCTTCCCTACCTCATTCTCCTCATTTCATTTGTGAGAGAGAGCAAGAGAGAGCTATTATGCATTCTATTTTTGTGTTGTTTGTGAGCATTTGTTGTAGGCTTTAGTTGTATCATCATCTCTAGTAGCTTCTATAGGTACAATAGACCTCTATACAATTTTTGAGATGATGACCTCTATTTATCACAACAGATAGAGAAAGTTGGTATTTCTTGTTCTCATGCATGCAACGATAAACCACACCACTAGATCATCCCCAATCACTAGAAATATCCTAAAAATTTGCATTTTTTGTTCTATTCAGACAAACCAAAACCATGATAGATGATAGACAATAGATGACAGACATCTTCTATCACATAGACACCCATCTATCACGATAGACAAGACCCACGATAGACACCCGTCTATCGCAATAGACTAAAATCCATGATAGATTGAAATCCACAATAGATAGCCATCTATCATGAAAAGCACCATCTATCATGATAGAATAAAATGGGAGACAAATGATAGATGATAAACACCAATCTAATGTGATAGACACTTGTTGTCACTCTAGCACAATGGTGAGTACCAACGTGAGGAGATACACCTCATAAATGTCAATCCGTGGAGACGTGAGGACCGGTATGAAGACCGCGAGCAAGTGATGGCACAAGTGCGTGAGTGAAAGCACACAAGCATGCACACACATACACACACACGCGCACAAGGTAAGAGCAAAGAGTGGAACAATGGAAAGCTTCGATTACCAAAGAGCTCTCTTACAAAACTGAAATCTACCACCAGCTCCCCCCAAAAATGAGCTCTCCAGCCCTTTTTATAGTTTTTAAGTGGTTTTGGCCCTGTCCAGACCTAGTGTCCGGCCTAGTTAAAAAATAGGTTCCAGGGCTTATTTGGGGCTCAAACGGAGTCTAAAAATCGTGAAAATTGGTAGGATGGTAGATCTAATACTCCTCAAGCTCAAGGACTCCTCGGCTTGAACAAAATGGAGTTACAAAAATGAAAAATGGTATTTACAATGGTTTTTAGTGATAAAAATCACTATTTTTGTAGGGATTTCTTTTGAAAATTTGACATGTGCTTCTTGGAGCTCCCTACTTGCTCCTTCTTCTTGTGTGTCCACTTCCTTGATGCGCTTCCATGCTTTGTCCTTGACCTTAAGCTTCAACACTCCCCTCCCTCTTGAGTCTGTCGTCCCTGACAGACCCTTGTTGTAGTGGTCGTTCCTTGTAGTACGTTGAGAGGTAGCGTCCTTTGCGTCCAACAGGGGCGATCCTTCTTCCCAATGTATCCTGGTCGTTTGTCTGGTTCTTCACTTTGCCACTGTTATCTCTTGCAGTTTGTAGTCCCTTTGTACCTACTTCTGCCTTGTATTCCCTCTGGGTGGTGCATTTGTGAGTTTTCCAAAACTGCTAGCTGCTCAAAGGATGTGGTCAATGTTGATTGTGAGCAACTCTCGGTGGTGGATGGCTCCCTTGTTCTTGTAGTGGTCACCGTGATGTCCTCTGATTCTTCCAAAGATGGCTTTCATAGTTTTCGTGCCAAGTACTTGTAACCCATAATGGATGATGGTTAAGTGCATTAGTGCACGGGTTGAACAAATTATGTGCCTTGTGCATGGCCTTGTAATGTGGCCCTACGTATGCGTACTTGGATAATGCATGGCAAGAAGTATGGTGCAAGAGATTGGGTCTTGAGCTAAGTGCTCAAGGGTATGCTGACGAAGAGGTTTCCTAATCTATCATGGTTATAGTGTTGTTGAAACATACACGTCTTACCATGGTGACGGGTCCGTTGATCTTCATCTCTTCGTGTTGTGGTTCCCTCATGATGTTTGACCGTCGGCTTGTCCTTTTTGTTGAGGGATGTCCTTGCTGGAAGTTCGCTGGTGAGCACTTTCAAGCACATCGTTTTTTTTTTTTTTTTTTTTTTTTTTTTTTTTTTGGAACACGATGGCATCAAACAAGAAGAAAGAGGTTAGTATCAATAACATATTTTTCATGTGAAAATTGTGTTTCATGTGCCTGGGATTTCTCAATTGTGTCTATGCACGGCCATGGTAAGGTGGCCCTATATTGATGCGTACTTTGGAAATGCATGACCTGAATGGTGCAAACGACAAGGTTATGCCAATGGCACATGGTTGCTGCTGGTCGAGGCTTTTGATGTTACTTGTATACTTGATGAATTCTTTGATTGGAGGTGTCTATCGGATCTCGAAATGATGTAATCCTCCGGATTGGAACCCATTTCAGAATAGTATTTGGCCCTGTAGGGATCACCTCAGGCCAGTTCTTCTTTGGATGCTGTCCAAAATTTGGTCTCCAGTGTGGTTGGCCCCTTGGTTCTGTGGATGTTGCTTGTGCTTTTGGCTTCCAAACCCATATCCTGGGTGAGTGCCTGCTTATTTTTGTAGAAGGGTTGAGTTTATCTTCTTTTGGTCTTTGTGCTCTGTCCTTACCCTTGGCTTTCCTTGTCTTCTTTGTTGAGGCCTTTTGCATGGTGGGGAGCATAGGCCTTTGTACGTGTAAGAGCTTCTTGGGTACCCACATCTGTAATCGCCCTTGTTGAGCAGTAGCTAATTTTTTAGGCATCCAAATTTGTACCTGATTGTGGTCGGCTTTCATTGATATCTTCGGTACCCAAATTTGTTGGAGTCTTCGAGCTTGAGCCTTTCGTGGGTGTTTGGTCCTTCTGTTGCCATGGTCGATCTGGTTGGGTGGGAGTCTTTGAGGCAGCATCGATGGTTGTACTCCTTTCTTTACCCAGATCTGTGTCATGCCCAACGCGTCTTTGCTCTTGAAGGCTCTTTGTCTATTTGATAGATTGGCTGTCTTGCACTGTTTTGCTTGCTTCTGAGGTTGAGCTCCTGTGGATACTTTGCTCTTTAGAAGACAAGAAGAAGGTTCATCTTGACTTTGCGACTGTCCTTCCGTGATTGCGTCCGTCTGGATCATAGAGCTTTTGACATCTACAACATCTTGTTCAAGAAGATTAGCCTTAGAGGAACAAAGAGAGTGTGTGGTGTCAGTTTCAGTGGGCATGTGATTCTCCAGTTCTAATGTAATGCATTGATTATATACCCACACTTGAAGAAGTTGACTTCTTAGGTTCAAGTTGACAGCATGGTCGTAAATCCAATCTTGACCCAAGACAAGTGGTTCTGTGAGGTCCTCATCATGACACACTAGCATTTTGACTTTTATTGGAACATCTTGAAGGTAGATGGGAAGTTCCACCTCGCCCAAACAGGGTGTTTCCACGCCTCCTAATCCTATGAGATAGGCTTCTATGGGCTTGATGTCCAAATGCAGGTCTTGGCAGTATGAAAGTCTAACCGCGCTAGTTGTTGCTCCTGAGTCAACCAATGCTCTCACAGTTCTTACACTCTTTCCTTGTCCTACCTCTATAGTCACAAAGGGCCGTCGATCAATTATTCGAGAAGTAGTTATGCCCGATTTTTGGCACATGTCCATGTGATATTTTGGAGCTTTTGTGTTGACATCTAGGCCTAGCCGCCGTAACTTATTTCTTCTGATACGCTCTCTAGCTTCTGCTTGTGCTTCTTCTCTAACCCTTAACTCCTCTTCTTTTCGCTTCTTAGCAGTGTTGAGTCTCGTGAGCATTTCCTCTGTAAGAGGTTCTTGATATAACTTGACTCGACAACCACTAATATAGTTTGGTAGGATATCACCTTCTAAAGTGGCCAATTGAACTGCACCGCTAGTGGAGAGTCTATTAATGATCATGGGTCCATATCCTCGTTTCTCCAATTTGCGGGCATGTTGCTTTAGCGTATAAACCAGCACTAGATCTCCTTCCTTCAATCCTTTATCCTTTACATGGGCATCAAAGTATGCCTTCTGCCTTTTCTTTGCAGCATAAATGCCTGCTGCTGCCCGTAGCCTCGTCTCACCTAAGCGTTCTAGATCAAAGATCCTGGAAGACAACTCATGTCCATTCCACTCATGCTCTTGTGCTACTTTCAAGGTTGGGATTAAGAAGTCCAATGGTAGCACGGCATTCTGTCCAAAGACCATCTGAAATGGGGTAGCATTGAGTACCGTTTTGTAGGCAACTCGGTATGCCCAAACAGCATGATGAAGTTGTTTGTCCCAATCAGAGCGTTTATTATTTACAAGTTTCGTCAATACGTTACATAGGACCTTGTTCGTGCTCTCGGCCTGTCCGTTAGCTTGTGGGTGATAAGGGGCAGACTTCTTGTGTATCACCATGAATTCTTGAAGGAGATGTTCAATGACCTCATTCAAGAAGTGCGTACCTCTATCACTAACCAACTCTATTGGTAACCCATATCTAGTGAACACGTTTTCGAATAAGAACTTAGCCGTCGTTTGAGCATCATTCTTGGTCGTGGCTTTTACTTCCACCCACTTTGTAAGGTAATCTGTGGCTACAATAATGTATTCTGCATGGGAGTTTCTAGCTGGGGGGTAAATAGGACCAACAAAGTCTATACCCCACTTTGAAAATGCACGTCCTCCCATCATTGGCCTTAAAGGCATCTCGTCTTTTCTTATCGGATATTGGGCACGTTGGCATGTGTCACATTTCTTCACATAAGTATGTGCATCCATATGAAGAGTGGGCCACCAAAGTCCTGAGAATAAAATGGTCTTAATTACTCTGTCAGGCCCAAAGTGTCCACCTGCAGCACCGCTGTGTGCAGTTTCTAAGACTTTTAAATAGTCTGATTCATGAACGCACAGTCTTAGGTAACCATCCTTGCCTCGTCGATATAAGTTGTCTCCTACCAAGGCATAGTCTTGAGCCTCTTGCTCCATGCTCCGTTTTCTTGCAAGACTAGCCTGATTGGGTAATGTTCCCGATCTCATGAACTCAACCAATGGAGCACTCCAATCTGGGATTAATGACACATGATAAAGAGTGGCATGCTCCACTGGGGGTCTCTTCTGGCACACTGGACAATTCTGGATCCACTCTTGTATTTCTTTGTCCATGCTAGGCCAATACACTCCTAAACGTTTTAGATTCTGCAATGTTCGTTGTTTAGAGTAATGATTTCCTAGCAATCCCTCATGGGCCTGTTGCAACCAACTAATATGTTCATCGTCCTCGACACAACAAGCTAATATGCCCTCTGGATCTTGTTTGTACATGCTTCCGGCCAATATTTGATACTTTTGTGATTTTATAATTTCTTCTTTGCTTGTTTTCACATTTTTATTTGCAGGTCCGAAGGTTAGGACTGGCACCAACTTATTTGCCCATTTAGGAACAACTTCTAAATTGAACAGATAAGCATCGGGCAATTCATCAGACACTCCTTGCGATGGCTCTCCTGAAGTGATACGAGAAAGATGGTCTGCCCTAAGATGGGTTCTACCTTTCCTGACAACCACTTCAAAGTCGTGTTCCATTAGTAAGAGGAACCATCTCACCAAGCGGCCTGTATTGCAGGGTTTATTGACCAAGTATAGTAAAGCTTGATGATCAGTGAAAAACTTGAACTTATTGGCCAATAAATAGTGTCTAAACTTTTTCACAGCGTATACCATGCCTAAGCCTTCTCTCTCCGTTGTGGTATAATTTCGTTCAGCTGCATTTAATTGCCTACTAGCATATGCTATCGGCAAATCTAGGTTTCCTTCACCTGTTGGTTGTGCTAGCACACATCCTATTGCATGATTGGAGGCATCTACATGGACATGGAATGGTTTGCTCCAATCAGGAGTGGTCAGTATTGGTGCTGAGCACAAGCGTCTCTTTAGCTCGTTGAAGGAATTCTCGCATTCCTCGTTCCACTCAAAATTTGTTAATAACCCATAAAGAGGTTTAGCTATGATGGCATACATGTGGATAAACCTACGGTAATATCCACAATGGCCCATAAAGGCCTGTACCTCTTTAACATTCCTTGGTCTTGGCAGCTCTGCTATCGCTCTTACTTTGTCCTCATCTGTTGAAATTCCATTCTTAGAAACAATGTGACCTAAGATCTTACCTTGTCGTACCATGAACACACACTTCTCTGGGTTCAGACAAACTCGATAATCTCTACACTTGTTGAAGATTTGTCTGAGCTCAGGGATGTGGTGACTTCTTTGTTGGGAATGAGCACATAAGTCATCCACATATACCTCTAAGCTCTTCCGCAAGAACTCTTTGAAGACATGACACATGAGCCTTTGGAATGTTGCAGGTGCATTGGTGAGCCCAAATGGCATCACACGAAATGCAAAGATTCCCCATTCTGTGGCAAAGGCCGTTTTGTGTTGATCTTCGGGGGCAATGGCTACTTGGTTGTAACCTGAAAATCCATCAAGGAAGCTATAAACTTCCTTGCCTGCAACACGCTCCAAAAGATGTTCGGTGATTGGAAGTGGATAACTATCTCTGATCGTTGCGGCATTAACTTTTTTAAGGTTAATGCACACTCGCAATTTCCCATTCTTCTTGGGCACCACCACAATGGGGGATACCCATTCAGTGTGCTCAATCTCATAGATGAATCCAGCTTCAATCAGCCTGTCAATTTCCTCCTTTATTTTGGCTGCATAATTGTCATTATATGTGTAGGGCTTTTGTTTGGTGGGCTTGGCATCAGCGGTCATCGGAATAGTATGAGAGCAAATCTTTGGATCTACTCCTTTCAAGTCTCTATAGTGCCATGCGAATACATCCCTATATTCCCTTAATAGAGCTACAAGCTCTGCTTCTTCTTTTGCACTTAGGTCATCTCCTATGTACGTACATCGTTCTTCGTTCCCTTCAATGGTCACTACAATTTTTTTGGTCTTTTCTTTATTGTCATATGCTTCTCCTATGATGGCCTCTCTCTTAGGCATCCATACCAAAATTTTTCGGTCTTCCACTTCATATTTCTTGAAATTTTCTGGTACTTCAAACAATGATTCTTCCTCTTCTCGTTTCACTGCTTTTCTTTTCTTTTTCTTCTGACCTCCTTCACTTTCTTCCTTTGAATTTATAGTTTTAATACTTGTGAGGGGTTCTTCTTCTTTTTGGGTTAACACTCCTATGTCTTCTAAATAGTGTTCCTCTGAGTCAAAGTAAGTATCCATCACAATGGATTCTAGATCATCGTCATTCTCTTCTTCTTCTATGAACTCACTAGGATCACACTCTTCCAACAGGGGCTGACACATGAACACTGAAATATCATAACCCTCCTCATCACAATGAGGTGTCCATTGTTCTTCATTGACTGCTATGTCCATGGTAGCTAAGATTTCTGCCCAACCATGAGGCTCAAATTCCTCATCTGGAAATATCATTGGTGTATAGGCTGGGTCTTTTATTGGTCTATCTCTTGGGAAAGTTCCTTCTTCTCTCGCTTTTAGGCGCTTTTCCTCTTCCTCTGCGACTTTGCACACCCACAAGTGAGTATCTTCATGCAGCCATGATGAATCAGGTGAACTTCCCGACTGCACAGAGATAGAATCTTCTTTCGCTTTGTGGATAGGATTCCACTGTAGGGGTGGTACATCTCTGAAGGTGTAATCCTTCAGATTGACCTTGGTGGTGACCCCTAAGTGCTGTAAGTACAAGGAGTTGGTTCCCCAATCCCGTACTATTTGCAATTGTCGTAGGAAGGGTCTTCCTAGGATCATCTCGTAGACATTATTTTTCTCAAAGTCACATATAGCAAATGTATGTTCAAACTCTACACCACATGTGGTTAGAGTTATCCCCTCAAGCAATCCTAGAGGTCTTTCAAAATGACCATCTGCCATTTGAAGCTTCATTCTAGTTGGTCTTAATGTGGGTTTGCCCCATCGCTTCCACAAGGAGGTGGTCGCAATAGCAACACCAGCACCTGAATCTACGATTGCTTTGGTTGTGTAACCTTGATAGGTGATTGGAAGATAAGTATTACCTTCTTCACCTTCGCTCATATCTCCTATCTTGTCGAGAGGTATCTCTGGAACTTTTTGCTTAGAGCCTACTTTTGGCATATTGGATTCAAGTTCTGGAACCTGATCCTTCACATGATTCCATAGCTCCGGTTTTGCCTTGAGCAGCTCCTCTACAGTGAGATGACATTGAACCTTAGTGTTCTTCACAACATCAGTGTTTCTTGGAATCACTGAGTCTTCATTTCTTACCAATATTGTGGGAGCTCTGATCTGGAGAGATTCAGATTCCCATGGGCCAGTGTAATGAGGCAACTCTTGTAAAGAATTAGATTCAAAATCTAATCTTTCATCTTCTTGTTGCTCGGCTTGGTCTCCATAGATAGACGGAATGTCTTGGGGAAATTGATCTTGAAGATCATCAATCTCAGGAATAGGAGGGGAATTACCCTTCTCCTTGGCCCATTTCTCTTCTTGTATTTCCCGCAAGAACTCTTGAGAGTACTGTTGAATTGAAGGAGGTATTCCAGCATCCGTGGAATTAGGAACATAAGCTCCCATTGGTGGTGAGCTTCCTCTTTCAATAACTGGTTGAGCCTGTGGAGGTAAAGAAATTTGTGGTTTATTTACCAACTGCTCTATTCTTTCTAGTAAGCCCTGGAAATGCAAATCCGGTTTGACAGAGTTTGTCTGATTGAACTTTTGACTAGTCTCAAGTATGGCTTGAGCTTGTTCTACCATTTTCATGCACATTTTCATCCGTTCAATCTCTAAATCTGCTCTAGGGTAACTCTTGTCTAGGTTTACAGCTGTTGGCCCTTCTTGAAGACGAGCCTGGTAGGCCTTGAACATCATGTCCAAACCTTCTGGGGTTGGATCTGCAAGAACAGACCCTGGTTGTGGGTTATTTACAATGGGTGGTGGGGTGGAATGAGGTGGAGTGGATGGAGCTTCGGCATGCGAGGGGCTTTGAGATGCAATGTCTTCTATTTTTGTTTTGGTATCCCTTAGGCTTTCTTCTAGCTCGGATAGCTTTTTGTTCCACTTGCGATTAGCCTTCTCTCTGGTATCCTTCCATGTTCTTGGTTTCCTCTTACTAGGTTCTCCTGCCTCACTTGACTCTGATTGCTCAGATGGTTTTGCTTGTTGTGCAGCCTGTGCCCTAGTAACTGCCTGTACAGGAGCCACATTATTGCTACTTGAACTTGAATCTGCCACCAAGCCTACCACGTTGATGGGTGTGACCTTGGGTGCACTAGAGGGATTCCTGGGACACTCTCTAGGAAGGTGTTCCTTGCCACACTCAAGACAAAAGCCTTGTATTGTGATGTTTTGTCCTGATCCCAGAGCTGGTTGGTGGGGACATTCACGAATGAAATGATCGCCCTGACATCTAAAGCATGGTCCTCTAGGGGCTTGTGGTCTTACTTGTCTCAATTGGGGCCTAGGATTTGGATTCGTATACATGACATTGGAGTATTCTGGCTCCCAATTTTGTTCCATAGGTGGTGTCTCATATTGGTACTGAGAAGTCTCACTTTGCTCAGGTGACTCTATATAATAAGCCTGTGGACTATCTTCATGGAAGTAGTCTGAACCATGAGCGTGAGAATCATTTTCTGAGACCAATGGGGTTAGTGGCACCAATGCTCTATTATGGTTCTCCTCTGCCATCGTATATTTAACTGGGATCACATTGGCAGGAGTTGGCGGTTGGTTTCCTAGGACTGGTTGTGGCCTATATGGTGCCTGATATTGCTGCTGGTATTGAGGTTGATATTGTTGTGGCCTATAATATGGTTGTTGGTACTGATTCTGATACCTACCCTGTTGGTAAGGTTGCTGATAATTTTGTTTAACAGCTTGCCTGTTATAGGGACAATCTTGGGTCGTATGATTTGTATATTTCCTCTCAATGGTGCAATATAGAGCATTAGGGTTTCCTTGGGGTTGAGTCATCATGGGGCAGACATTAGCCATGTGATCTCCTCCACACGTATAACATCGCTTCACTGAGGTGACCCTTGGCATTTGTCTATTTTGGACTCCGAGCTTTTTGGCCACTTGCTCAGCTATCTCATCTATCTCAGTGGAGGCTCTAGAGGTATGACTGGTAGAACTATCCGAATCCTTATAGAGTTTGGATAGTCCTAACTCCTCACCCAAGTTGTCTTCTATGTCAATGCATATCCGTATACACTCTTCTATGGATCTAGGCTCTTTCAGGTATACATATGATCTTAATTTTGTGCTCAATAGGCCATCTAAAAACAGTGCCACCTGTTTGGCTGATGTGGGTAATTCTGGTACAGGGCATCTTTCTAGGTACTGTCTAAACCTTCTTCCTGCGAGTCGCACTGTTTCTTGGGGTGTCTGCTTGAAGCTGTGGATCAAGGATGATGTGTTATGCCTGATACCACTCTTGGAAAATTCCACAATGAATTCTTCTAGCAGCTGACCTATCTCTCTATAGTTGCGATTGTTTAGAGGTTGAAACCAAGCTAAGGCAGTACCCTTAAGAGTCAAACCAAATGCCTCGAACTGGGTGAATAAGTCCTCAACCTGTTCAGCTCTTAGCACTTGTTTGAACTCCGCCACATGATCATAAGGATCTCCAAATCCATCAAAGTAGTTCTTCATTGTCTTAACCACTTGAGAGGGTCTAAGAGTTCTTGAGTGTTCTCGTGGTCTAGGCAATGGGAAATCCTGATCGTCTCTTTGATGTCTATGAGCTCTATGTCTCTCCCTTTCAAGTCTTTCCGTTCCATATCCTGATATGTCTCTGCCGATAGTGTCTGCAAAGCTTACCTCCGGTCTCTCTCTAGTTCTTTCTCTCTGGGTTTCATGAGCCTTGGATGATCCGGCTCCTTGGAGGCCCTGGGAAACATTAGATCTTGGTGGAGGGAAAATTGATTCACCTTGCCAAGTGTAAGCATGTCTGTCATGATCTGATACCAAGAATAATTTCTGAGATGTGTGATCTAGATAGACAGCTTTCCCTGGTGTCTCTGGGTCCTTGAATTCATAGATGGTGACTACTGGGCTGGGTTGATCTGGCCTAAATCTCCAAAAGGCTTCCTCCGTTTCTCTATTCACGAATAATTCTATGCTTTTATTATCTTGAGGAATCCATTCTGGAGTGAGCACTCTGGTTAAGACTGACTTACCTCTAGGGGTCTTGGGTTCTCTCCCTAGGTCTCCTTGCTCTAGGTCTCCTATCTCATTCTCAGGAATGATATTTCCAAACTCATCTGTCCTATCTGGTAAGTTGGTACCACATACATGGTTCCTTCCTTATCGATGTAAGCACCCTCTTCAAACTTGACTACTGGGTGTTCAAGTCCACAGAGTTGGTCAGGATTTTTGAGTTGAACCACTGATCGCCTTAGACCATCCTCATAGATGCGAGCACCTAATTGGTTGGTCCTGATGTACTCCAATTGGGTCTTATAGGGACCTTCTGGTGTCTGCAAACAGGCAATGCCTGAGCTACGTGTGGGTCTTTCCATGCTAAAAGACATTTCCGAGTCACTTGTTTCTGAACTTCGTGTGCAAGGATAACCACTAAGCTGTTGAGCCCAAGACTTGGCTGTATGGTTGACACTAGCCTCAGATGACCTAATGCTTTGTCTATCCTTGCCTAAGTGTCTGCCAGATCTCAGGTTCATAAGCCTTGGTCTCTAGTCCCAAAGTTCTCTTCTATTGCTCAAAATCCTTTGGAACACCTTGGTTTTCCAATTTTCCTGAGGGTCAACTTCAAAATACCCTATCTAATAATCCTGGTATTAATTTAACCATAACCAGTCGATGTTTTGGTTGTATTCTCCACGAGCTTTCCAACAAAACCAAAATCACAGCAAACGGATTTCGTATGAGAAAGTTATGCCAGTTCAGGGTTCTGGGGTTTAAAACAGGGAAACTGGATCTCTCTGGGAACTCAGAACAGGCGATACGACACCAGATTTTCCCCGATACGATACCTCTTTTTTTACACGATACCACTTTAGACGATACGACACCACCGGAATTACTAGAATCACGATACCAACATCACGATACGATACCAAGGGTTTGCCACGATACGACACCAAAAATGGTATCGCGATACACTTCCTGGTAAGGAAACGATACGACACCACTAGTCTTGGCGATACGATACTATTTCAAGTGTCGCGATACTACCTTGGGAAGTAGGCGATACGATACTAAAACTTCGACGATACGATACGAGAGGACCAGGGCGATACGACCTCAGAATGGTATCGCGATACCCTTGGGAAAGTGGGCGATACGATACTGCTAGGTAAGGTAAGATCGCGATACCAACTTCAGGGCACGATACCAGAATGGTATCGCGTTACCAAAAATAAGTACCCGACGATACGATACTGCACAATCAACGATACGATACCAAGGATGGCACGATACGATACCACCGGGGCGACCGCGATCGCGACACCAACACTTGACGATACGATACCAGAATGGTATCGCGATACCTCAAGTGGGCAGGCACGATGCGATATCTCGACAAGTATCGCGATACACGGGAGTTCTGGTATCGCGATACCAAATCTCAACCGGACACGATACTTGGAGATTTTCACACCCAAATTCAAAAATTTTTGCAGGTTTGTGTACCTTGTGTCCTCCTTGTCCCTCCTATCAGCCTGTGGTTGCAAAGTCACCCTCCAAAATCACAATATGATGCTCGCGATACCAGGCGCAGGTCGCTTCAGTCCGCGCGATACTGAATTGAATTTTTGGAGTTTTGAGAGGTTTTCCAAGTGATTTTCTTCAGCGCTTTTGGTTCTCAGCTCCTCCTAAGCTTGTTTCTCACAGCCACTAGTAAGAAACGAGTGAATGTAGTGGCGAAAATGGAAAAAATCAGAGAATATGAAGAGGGAAGGAGATGGTGATGATGATGAAGATGAAGAAGGAGAAAAACTCAGAAACTGAACTGGAAAATGGCGATTTTTCACCTTCCAACGTCGCTACTCCACGTCTTACCGTCACACGCTCGTCCTCCAAGCTCTCTCCCCGGCAACGGCGCCAAATTTGGTGTCACTCTAGCACAATGGTGAGTACCAACGTGAGGAGATACACCTCATAAATGTCAATCCGTGGAGACGTGAGGACCGGTATGAAGACCGCGAGCAAGTGATGGCACAAGTGCGTGAGTGAAAGCACACAAGCATGCACACACATACACACACACGCGCACAAGGTAAGAGCAAAGAGTGGAACAATGGAAAGCTTCGATTACCAAAGAGCTCTCTTACAAAACTGAAATCTACCACCAGCTCCCCCCAAAAATGAGCTCTCCAGCCCTTTTTATAGTTTTTAAGTGGTTTTGGCCCTGTCCAGACCTAGTGTCCGGCCTAGTTAAAAAATAGGTTCCAGGGCTTATTTGGGGCTCAAACGGAGTCTAAAAATCGTGAAAATTGGTAGGATGGTAGATCTAATACTCCTCAAGCTCAAGGACTCCTCGGCTTGAACAAAATGGAGTTACAAAAATGAAAAATGGTATTTACAATGGTTTTTAGTGATAAAAATCACTATTTTTGTAGGGATTTCTTTTGAAAATTTGACATGTGCTTCTTGGAGCTCCCTACTTGCTCCTTCTTCTTGTGTGTCCACTTCCTTGATGCGCTTCCATGCTTTGTCCTTGACCTTAAGCTTCAACACTTGTCTATCGTGATAGAAACCCATCTATCATGATAGAATTAAATCCATGATAGACATCTATTTATCACAATAGACACCTATCTATCACGATAGACACCCATCTATCACAATAGACTGAAGGCCAATACAGATTACAAATGATAGACACTCATCTATCATGATACACAACCATCCACAATAGAGACCATCTATTGTGAGAGACACCCTTCTATCATGACAGACAGGTCTATCGCCATAGACACCATCTATCATGAAAGACAGAAAATTTTGGCAAAAATTAAGGTGGTAATGTTTTCCAAACTTGGGGCTAAAAATTGGCATTTTTTTCAAGATCTTTCACCTACACAATTACGGAGGCCTCAAAACAAATATAAAAATATATTGAGAGCTTCTATTTGTCTATTTCACCCCCAAGAGCATAAACGTACATAATGTTTTCATACAAAATCCATTTTTTGAGCTCTAAGTTGACCTTCAAGCGGGATAAGGAAACCAAGGGAGATCCAAAAGGTTTTTCATCAATTTGAAGGGAAAAAATGTTCTTTAAACAATGCTTGAATCAAAATTGTCTATCAATTAAAGTTAAAGATTATGTTGAACTTAGAATCTTTATAAGTCCATTAAGAGCTCTTGGAGAGACCAAAGCAATGTGTTAGGTGTGTGTAAGCTTGGGAATGCGTGTCGAGGTCTTTCAAGTGCAATCAAGGGAGAAGCAACTTGAGGTCCATTAAGAGCTCTTGTAGAGACCAAAGCAAGGTGTCAAGTGTGTGTGAGCTTAGGAACACGTGTCTTGGATTTCAATTGCAATCAAGGGAGAAGCAAATTGAGGTTGGAAGCATTCTTAGCCCCCTAAATCAATTCTTAGCCTAGGTTAAATACAACTAGTGGTATTAATTAATTAGCATGATGCTAAGCATGACATAAGTACAAGAAATCCTAATTACTCAAGTGCAAGCATAGTTAGACTAGTGTTGTGGCAAAATCTATGGGAAAAGAATATAAATTGGTCGACAAAAAAACTTCAAGTTCTATAAAAGCTGAAGTATTCCTCATGATGTAGATTAGTGGATAAGTAGTGAAAATCCAAGTAAAATAAAAACAACCTCATTGGTACAAAAGGATATTGCAATGCACTTGTACTCGAGAAGTCAAGGTTAATCGATAAGGCTTGTGAAGCTTAGATCAAGTAGACATATAGGTCAGGATAGATAGAGCACTAGATCTTCTGAGTTTGGAAACAAGTGATTCAAAAATTTGTTTTAGCATGGACAGAACCACCAAGTAGCTCAGGCATCACCTATTTATAGACACCTAGTAAGCAAGGAACGATGTACGTGGGTACTAGCTTACTAGATAGGACAGATGAGTTTGCATCGATCATATGAGAATCTGATATAGAAGAACCTAACCTAGAAAAAGAAGGATAAGAACCTAGAACTCCTCGAGGAAAGTCTATCCTGTCCAAAATACTCACACTAGAATGGGTTTCTCAAGATAACTCAACCATAGAACTCTTCATTAACCAAGAAATTGATGAAGTATTTTGGAGAGTTACATCAGAAAAATGCAATGATTATATAGCAGTTTGCATTTATGAATTCAAGGAACCATAGATGCTTGGAAAGGTAATCTATCTAGATAACACCTCCGAGAGTGTATTCGCAGTGACAGATAAAAATAGACTCATTTACACATGGAAGAGTAAACTATTGTTTCCCTTAGATGAATTAGAACTTTCTAAGGTCTATAAAGATTCAGATAGCTCCTCTCAATCATCCTCAAAACATACTAGTTCCCTAGAAGATCTAGCTGAGAAGGTAGCTAAAAAACTAGGATTTTCTAGCAAATAGATACCCAGATTACTTTCAACCAAACATTGCTACAATTGTGACAACAATCATATGGAAAATGTATGCCCAAATATAACACACCCTCAAGCCAACCCTAGTGTCAAGTACTGCACAATTGAAAGGCAGTACACTAATCATACAACACAAGATTGTCCGCACAACAAACAAGTGGTCTGACAAAATTACCCACAAATGTATCCCTAACCAGGTAGATACCCAGGTCAACACAATCCTCAACCTTATTATTACAGACCCCAACAAAACTATCCGGTACCTTACCAAACACAACTCAGATCTCAACCAATTTTAGCTTAGTAGCCATCCCCACCAGCCAATCTGATCTTTGTTAAATATGATGTAGTAGAAGAGAACCTCAATAGGGCTTTAGTACCTTCATCCCCCCTAATCACCAAAAATGACCCCAACTCTAATAGCTTTGATTCTACCCATGTAGATAACCCACATACTACACTGAGTCGCTAGGACACATGGAAGCATACCTAACATCATGTATGCCAACCCCAACCCATGGCCCCAGCTGAGACAGTTGCGACCACAAGGCCCTAAAGGACCATGTTTTAGGTGCCAAGGAGATCATTACATAAAGGATTGCCCACATCCTCCAATAGCAGGATAGCCACAATATTACAACTTTCAAGATTTTTGTGTCAAATGTGGTAAAGAGCATGTCATAAGAGAGTGCCCTAAGAACCCCGCTAATGCCTATAAAGTGATGCCCATAAATTACACCAGCATTTGTACCTATCCAAGCAATAACAAGAGCCCAAGCATCTTGCAAAATCAACAACCAAACCCTGATAAAATGGCTGAGAATAGCAAAGTCAGAGAGTCTAGTGAGAAAAAAACTAAATCTTGGAAGGATTCATGAGAAACAATCAAGAGGACACCTCAAGAGACCGTTAGACTTGCAGGAAGAAGGTTTAGGCGATACCTAGAGAGATGTCATGTTCCTAAGCTACCCACACCAGCCAAATAAGTGGCTTTATTCTTGGATGGACTGCTAAATACCAAATTGAGATCATATGTGTACTTGAAGGACCCTAGGACCATAGAAGAGTGTGTACACATGTGCATGGACATTGAGGATAACCTAGGGGAGCAACTAGAGCTTTCAAAAATCTACAAAGATTCAGATAGTTCTACTAGCCTCACATCCATGCAATCCACATCTATTGAGGAACTCGTCGAGAAAGTAGCTTAGAAGTTAGGTGTATCAAGTAAACAAATACCAAGGTTTGCCCCAGTGAAGAGATGCTTTATGTGTGGAGGTGACCATATGGCAAATGTCTATCCCATTATGGCTCAACCCCAAGTGAATCCAAGTAGCCTGTAATACACCATAGAACCCAGATACACTAATCACATCGCACAAGATTGCCCATATAATAAGCAAGCAGTTAGGTAAACCTACCCTCAGCCATACCCTCAACAAGGAAGATACCAGAACCAGTACACACCACAACAATATGGCCAACCACTACAACCTTATCATCAACCCTATCAAAACCAACAAAGGCCTCAACCTGTGTTAGCAAAGTAGCCCCCAACCCCATCCAATGTGATTCGAGTGAAGTGTGCGGCTGCAGAAGAGAATTTGAATAGAGCCATAGTGCCGGTGACACCATTGCTTTTAGAAAGTGACCCTAGTGATCATAGTTTTGACTCTACTCACATTGATAGTCCACATGCTTACTACATGCAGTCACCTGAGCATAACGAGTCATATTACTATGAAGATCCGAGTGAACCTAGTTGGGAGCCAGAGTATGAAAATGTCATGTACGCAAACCCCAACTCTAGACCTCAATCTAGGCAGGTGAGACCCCATTTCCTAGGGGACCATGCTACCAATGTCAAGGAGATCACCTCATCCGTGATTGCCCTATGCCTGCACCAACACAAAACCAATATGTGATGATTCAGGGCTTTTGTACTGATTGTGGGAAAGAGCATCTCTTGCGAGATTGTCCTAAGAACCCTAACAATGCACCAAAAATCACTCCTATCAACGTTATTGTGTTGGTAGGGGACTCTACAGGAAGTGTAACCTCCATTGCACCAATGCAAGTGGTCACTAGAGCTCAAGCTTTGCAGCAAAACCAAGGTCTAGGCCAGGAAAAGAGTTCTGAGGTTAGCGAAACTGAGAGCCTAACTAAGAAAAGGACTAGAGCTTGGAGGGATAGTCACGAGAGAATGAAAAGGCAATGGGCAAAGAAAATGAGTGAACTCGAAGAAAGTCTAAGAGAAACGAAAGCCAAGATAATTGAATTCACATCTCAAACTACCTCTCACACTAACCCACCACCACCATTCCCATCCACATCCAATCCACCACCTTCCAACCCACCTCACTCAATCCCACCACCCCCTAGAGTAGGATGAGTCTTAGCAGATCCCACTCCCGAGGACATAGACATGATGCTTAAGGCATATCAGGCCAGAATCCAAGAAGAGCCAAACGTAGCTGATCATGAAAAGTGTTACCCTAGAGTGGAACTAGAGCTTGAACAAACTAAAATTTGTGCTAAGATGGTGGAATTGGCTCAAACCATGTTTGAAGCCAGTCACCTCTTTAACTTCTCTAGTTCAGCTAAGATGCAGTTGCACTTTAATGGACTGCTAGAAAGATTGAAGAGGCTAATTGCACAATCAAAAAAGGACCCTGCATCTCAAAATAAGGGCAAGGCAAGTGAAAGTATAAGCCTTCCTACCTAGGCAGCTTATGTGCCTAACTCCACAGAACTAGTCACATCTTCTTCTATGAATCGGTACTCACCGGAGGTCCTACGAGAGATTCAGGAAGAGAAATGGGCCAAAGAGAGTGAAGTTCTTCCTCCCATTGAACTTTTGGATGACACGCATGATCAATTCCCACAAGACATTCCTTCCATTTATGGGGAGCAAGAGAGTACTCAATCTCATGAGAGATTAGACTTCGAGTCTAATTCTTTACATGAACCATCCCATTTCACAGGCCCATGGGAAGCTAAATCTACTTGTATGAGAGCACCCACTGTCATGGTAAGAAACAAAGGCTCAGTCATACCTAGGAACATAGAGGTAGTCAAAAACACTAAAGTACAGTGCAATCTCACTTTAGAAGAGCTACTCAAGATTAGGCAAGAACTATGGAAGCATGTAGCCAACCAAGCGCCTGAAATAACTAAACCTCGTTCCCAAGTAGGCTCGCATAGAATGGTGCGAGAAATACCTTTGGATAAGATAGGAGACATGAGTGAAGGAGAAGAAGGAAACACCTACCTTCCCATTACCCATCAAGGATACACAACGAAGGCAATTTTGGATTCAGGCGTAGGAGTTGCAATTGCTACCACTTCCCTATGGAAGCGTTGGGGCAAGCCAGCACTCAGGCCAACGAGAATGAAATTGCAGATGGTCGATGGTCACATTGAGAGACCCTTAGGATTGCTAGAAGGAATAACTCTCACCACATGTGGTGTGGAGTTTGAGCATACTTTTGCTATATGTGACTTTAGCAAAAATCATGCCTACGAGATGATTTTGGGAAGACCATTTATGCGACAGTTGCAAGTGGTACAGGATTGGGGAACCAATTCCTTGTACTTGCAACACTTAGGTGTCACGACCAAAGTTAATCTCAAGGATTACTCTCATAGAGATGTCCCTCCCATCCAATGGAATCCCATCCAGAGAGCCAAAGATGATACTGAGTCAGTGCATTCCATAGGATGAGGATCCTCATGGATGCATGAAGACACTCACTTGTGGATGTGTAAAGTAGCAGTAGAAGAAGAGAAGAGAGAAAAAGCCAGAGAGGTGGGTGCGAAGGAAACTCATAGATCAATTCAAGACCCAGCCTATGCACCTATAGTATTTCTTGATGAAGAATTTGAACCTCATGGTTGGGCGGAAATTCTAGCAACAATGGATGTAGCCATCAATGAAGAACAATGGACACCCCACTGTGATGAGGATGGTTGTGACATTTCAGTCTTCTCAATAGAGCCAATCATGGGTGATTCGGTCATTGAAGAATGTGAACCTAGCACTGATGCATTTGAGGATGCAAGTGACTCTGATCTAGAGTCGATTATTATGGACCCACCTTTTGCATCAGATGAAGAATACTTCTGTGAAGTAGAAGCTTACCCTCAGAGACACGGAGAAATTACGAATGATGTGAGGTTAACCACACAAGTGACTGCCAGAAGTGAAGGTAGGAAAAGAAAGAAGAAAGAAATCACACCAAAAGAGGAAGAATCTTTGTTTGAGGTCCCTAAAAACTTTAAGAAGTATGAAATATATGATAGGAGAGTAATGATAATAATGCCTAAACATGAAGCGCAATCAGGAGATGCCTATGATAACAAAGAAACCACAAAGAAAATAGTTGTAGCCATAGAAGAAGTAGAAGAGAGATGCACTTACATAGGACTGGACATGACGGAAGAAGAAGAGCACGAGTTGATAACCTTGTTAAGAGAATACAGAGATGTATTCTCTTGGAGCTACAAGAATTTGAAAGGTGTAGACCCTGACATATGCTCACACACTATCCCCATGACCTCAGATGTCAAACCCTCTAAGCAAAAGCCATACACATATAATGATAACTATGTTGCTAAGATAAAGGAGGAGATAGATCACTTGGTTGAAGCTATATTCATCTTTGAAATTGAGCACACTGAGTGGGTATCCCCCATTGTAGTGGTGCCCAAGAAGAATGGAAAGCTACGTGTATGCATTAACTTGAAGAAGTTTAATGCAACCACAATCGAGATAACTATCCGCTTTAGATTACTGAGGATCTGCTAGAACGAGTAGTAGGCAAGGAAATGTACAGCTTCCTTGATGGATTTTTCAGCTACAATCAGGTAGCCATTACTCCAGAAGATCAGCATAAGATGGATTTTGCCACAGAGTGGGGCATATTTGCCTTTCGAGTAATCTCATTTGGTCTTACCAATGCGCCAGCCACTTTTCAGAGGCTGATGTGCCACATGTTTAAGGAATTCTTGAGGAAGAATTTAGAGGTCTATGTTGACGAAGAGAAAGTAAGAGCTATCGCAGAACTACCTAGGCCAAAGAATGTGAAGGAAGTGCAAGCTTTCATGGGGCATTGTGGCTATTATCGTTGATTCATTCATATGTATGCAATCATTGCAAAGCCCCTGTACTCCCTTTTGACTAACTTTGAGTGGACCGAAGAATGTGAGAACTCCTTCAATGAGCTTAAACGAAGATTATGTTCAGCACCAATCTTAACAACACCAGATTGGAACAAGCCATTCCATGTGCATGTGGATGCATCCAACTATGCTATCGGATGTGTGCTTGCACAACCTACTCGTGAAGGTAACAATTGCTTGTGCTAGTAGACAGTTGAATGCATCTGAACAAAACTATATGACCACCGAACGAGAAGGATTAGGCATGGTATATGCGGTTAAAATGTTTAGACACTATTTGCTTGCAAATAAGTTTAAATCTTTTACTGATCAGCAAGCACTGTTATACTTGGTAAAAAATCCATGCAATACAGGTAGATTAGTAAGATGGTTTCTCTTGCTAATGGAATATGATTTTGAGGTTGTGGTGAGGAAAGGCAAGACTCATTTGAGAGCAGACCATCTCTCTAGGCTCACATCTGGAGAGGCCCCATAAGGAGTATCAGATGACCTTCCTGATGCTTACTTGTTCAACTTGGAAGTTGTACCTCAATGGGCCAAGACCTTAGTGCAAGTACTGACATATGGGCCTAAACATACAGTAGTAAACACTGAAGATAGGGAGGTAGTAAAAGCCCAGAAGTACCATATCATGGTAGGGAGTATGTACAAGCATACGGATCAAGGGATATTAGCTTATTGTGTGGAGGAGGACGAGTATGCTAAATGGTTGCAATTAGCACATGTGGGTGCATTAGAGAAACACTACTCTAAGCAAAGAACTCTACAAACACTAAGGAGACTCGGAGTGCATTGGCCTACTATGGAAGCAGATATACATAAGTTGTATAAAGAATGCTCAGTCTGTCGCATTAGACCACCTGTGGAGCACGATACTTTGTACCAAGTGTCTCTAGTACCAGATTGGAGTGAACCATTAGTAGCGTTTCTGAGGATGAAAAGATTCCCTCAAGAGATGACATTGGCTACGAAAAGAAGTTTAGAACAAGAGGCCCTTGACTACTTACTCATTGGAGATAACTTATACAAGCATGGCAAAGATGGCTACCTCAGATTATGTGTCCTTGAGAGTGAGTATCTTAAGATCTTGGAAACTGCTCACCAAGGTGTGGTAGGAGGACACTTTGGCCCTGATCGGGTGATCAAGGCAATACTATTTGCAGGTCTTTGGTGGCCCATGCTTCACATGGATGCACATACCTATGTGAAGAGATGTGATGTGTGCTAGTGAACTCAGTATCCTATACGCAAAGATGAGATGCCTTTGAAACCTATGATGGGTGGACGTGCATTCTTTAAGTGGGGAATAGATTTTGTAGGTCCTATTAATCCCCCAGCTAAGAGTTCCCATGCGGAGTACATCATCGTGGCCACCGATTATCTAACCAAGTGGATAGAAGTGAAAGCCACAACGAAGAACGATGCTCAAACGACAGCCAAGTTCCTATTTGAGAATGTGTTCACAAGATACGGGCTACCTATAGAGTTAGTAAGTGATAGAGGCACTCACTTCTTGAACGAAGTCAATGAAAATCTTCTTCAAGAATTCTTGGTGATACACAAGAAGTCTGCCCCCTATCATCCACAAGCTAATGGGCAAGCTGAAAGCACAAATAAGATTCTATGCAATGTGCTGACCAAATTAATGAATAATAAACACTCTGATTGGGACAAACTGCTACACCATGATGTTTGGGCATACAGAGTTGCCTATAAAACGGTACTCCAAGCCACACCCTTTCATATGGTATTTGGCCAAAATGCAGTGCTACCATTGGAGTTCTTGATACCTACATTGAAAGTAGCACAAGAGCATGAATGGACAGGCCATGAGCTCTCCTCTAGAATCTTTGACCTTGAACGACTAGGTGAAACAAGATTAAGAGCTACAACGGGAATTTATGCAACCAAGAAAAGACAAAAAACATATTTTGATGCACATGTGAAGGATAAGGGCTTGAAGGCAGGAGACCTAGTCCTAGTCTACACCTTGAAGCAACATGCACGGAAATTAGAGAAGAGAGGCTATGGACCAATGATTATCAATAGGATCTCCACAAGTGGAGCAATTCAACTAGCCACTCTAGAAGGGGAGATCCTACCAAGTTACATCAATGGATGCAGAGTCAAGTTATATCAGGAACCCCTCATAGAGGAGATGTTAAATTGACTCAATACTGCAAAGAAATGTAAAGAAGAGAAAGAGCGAATTCGAGAAGAAGCACAGGTAGAAGCATAGGAACACATCCGAAGAATGAACTTGAGAAGATAGGGTAGAGATCAGCCTAGGACAGATGCCTATGCAGATCCAAGATATCATATGGCTATGTGTGAAGTCTCAGGTGTAAGTTCCCATAGAATAAGTGACAGACGTCCTTTTGTACCCCTAGAGATAGGACAAGGAAAGAGTGCAAGGACTGTACGAGCCTTGATTGACTCAGGTGCAGCCACTCGTGCTGTTAAACTCTCTTACTATTAAGAATCGAACTTAAGTGTTAGTCCTGTAGAAGCATACCTTGTAGGATTTGGAGGTGTGGAAACCCCTTGCATGGGCGAGGTGGAACTCCCCCTCTACATTCAAGATGTTCTTATGTCAGTAAAGGTGTTAGTGTGTCAAGACGAGGATCTCACTCAGCCTCTTGTCCTGGGTCAAGACTGGATCTATGATCATGCAGTCAACCTAAACCTAAGAAGTGGACTTCTTTAGGTCTGGGTAAATTAGAACCGCATTACACGAGTTAGAAAATGAAGCACTCAAGAAACTCAGAAGAAGCAGACGACCTATGCTCGAAGTCAAAAGAAAGCGCGAAGCAAGGTGTCTCAACCACCGAAAAAAGTGTGGGTATGGAAAGGCGAGCATCCTGTTGCGGCCAAGCCACTACCATTGGCTCAACTTCATATTATTGATCAACAACAGGACACTAATAACAAGTCTTTCAAAGATTCTTCTACGAAAGTAAAGTCTATCTGGGTACCCAAGAAGTCGATGAAGGCTGACCCAGAAACAAGACAAATTTGGGTACCTAAGGCTTGCTTGCGGGCTCAAATAGCCGCACATAAACCACACCATATACAGCATAATTCACCCACACGAACAGCTGATTCCCACTCTCATTCGACATGCATAAACACCTATTTGTCCATGAGCATGGGCAGAATCACTTGTAAATAGGTCCCTACAAAGCCTCATTTCCAAGCAGACCTTCTGATAAAGCCCTGCAGAGTCTCCACAAAATAAAAAACAAAAGCCTTCCATTGTGTTTGGAAGCCCAAACCTTGTAATAAACCACCTGATCCCATTGTAAAGTCACCTTCGCTTACTAACTGTATCCACAATGCACCCTACCACCCTAACTAGCACATAGGAACCCTGCATCTGCTAACCACACTTCATACTCACAACCACACGAGCACTAACTAATTAACTAACTACATCACAGTTCTTCATGTTAATGTTGTACCACACGAGCACTAACTAATTAACTAACTACATCACAGTTCTTCATGTTAATGTTGTAATGGGGACACATGACCACTTTGTGTCCATTTGCAATGTTAACATTCATTTGTATATTCTCACAAAACAGACGACCGCTTTCCTCAATATGGCCGAGGCTGCAGGAACAAGCTCCCAGGTAGGCACCAGCCCTCAGATAGTAGACATTGAAAGTCTCCCCATTCAGGAGGAGTTGAAGGAAAGGCCACAGGCATTGAGAGCATTACATGTCATACGGATTCAAAATCCCCCAAGTGGCAGGAACCCTTGGAGAAGGCACCTACTTATGGGAGGCTGAGATAGAGTTTAACAGACGCTAGGGGCGGTATCATTTCTTTACACGAGAGTTTGAGAGGCTTCAGAACACTGAAGGATTGCAACCAATATGGAAGAAGGCTAGATTGTATGACTACTTCAAAGCTCAGTTACCAAAGCTAGACTTTCTGAGGTGTTCATACTTGATTAGTGTTGGGGGATTCTTAGACAAGAAGGAGTTTGAGGGTTTGTAGGAGAAAAGGAAAAGACCAGAAGAGGAAATACACCTTGGAAGCCTCTATCGATTGATTACAGTAAGACAATTACAATGTATGAAGCACAATACAAGCCAATACTTCTGTGCACAATCCCACAGAGTGCTCAATTACAAAATACCAAATACCCAAAGTCTTCTTGTCGCCGGCCTCCTCTGCACTAGACCTCCACCTGCTTCAAGCTTATCCTTGTGCACACCTTGCACCAAGCTTCCACTAAGGGGGAGGAATGAATACCTTTTGTCGGCACGCACACTGCAAGGAGACCTTGAGATCCTTGGGGGACTAGCTTAGCACTCTCTGCACAATCCCTTAGTCACTCTCCATGCACTCCTTCACTTCCACTTCTCTGCGTCACACACTGGTGACTTTTGCACTTCTCTCTCTTGCTCCCCTTAGACTATGCTTCTCTTGCTTACTCTAGAATGGTCCAAGAATAGTCCTTGCCTTGATTTGAGTGTGTCGATCACGTACGCTCCTAATTGCAATAGTATCTTGGTGCTCACTTTGATGTCCCAAGATTGCGTTCACGAGTGGCAGCCAACGACTCACTGTTTTGTCATGTAGTGACTTTAGACTAAAACCAAAAATTTTAATTGGGGGGCCATACTTTCCCTTGTGCGTATGCTGCCGCTTCACATACCTTCACATTTCCTTTTAAGTCTTCACTTTTGCACATAAGAGAGGGTTCACCTGAACCTTCCAAAACACTTTAAAAAACACTTTGAACCTTAGGGAAATTAGAGAAAATACCTCTGCAACTTGCAACCCACTTTCTCCAATTTACCCTTTGTGGACAATTAATTGTGCACTACCTGTGCACTTTGATACCTGCACTTTAGCACTTTGACTTTGCACCTATTGACTTTGATCTTGACCTTGTTGACTTTGAGCGGTTGACTTTGACCTTTTGACTTTGAGTGTAGTTGACTTTGACCAATATGACTTTTATGGGCTCAACAGTTGCCCACCACCTAATGTGCTCTCCGTCTCGGAGAGCTACAACCAAAACTCTGAGCATATAGGACACCATGATAATGGGGCTGCAAAAACTTGAAGAGGACATCTGAGCAGCAACCAATTCCACCAGAACAAGCATATAGGAGAACCAAAGGGGGATTCTGTATGGAAAAGCAATTGGGGGCGATGGGAGGGTAGAAAGTAGGGGGAGGGGAGGGCTGAGGGGGCTGAGAGGGATGGGGCGGGGAGGGGTAAGGATGCGGCTTGGCCAGAAAGGTAAGGGGAGGGTGAGAGAGTAGGATGATGGGGTCTGGAGAGGGTAAAAATGATCATACAGAAGAGCTACAGAGGGTGCATATGGGAAATATAAAAACCTAAGGTAAGATAAGAGGAGAATAGACCATGTGGACAATGTGGGGAAATAAAAACATGTGATAAATGTGCTCAAAACATGTTAGTTTTGACCAAAAGTCCGAGAAAAAGTGGGAATTTAGAAAAATAAAGCCAAAAAATGAATCTAGAGGTGCAACGTAGATGAAAATGACTTTAATTTTGAAACAAACGGCCAACCGAGGCGCGATCCAAAGCCAAAAGCTTTGAGCCATGAAAATTAAAAAAAAAAAACTTTAAAAAAATAAATTAAAAGTAAAAATAAAAAAAAAAATAAATAATTGATGAGGGATAAAAGTTATTATTATTATTTTTCTTTTTTTTTTATGGTTGCTTACGCCCTTACAGTAACGCAAAATAAAATAAAATAAAAACTAAAATAAGTAAATAAAATAAATAATAAAAATATATAAAAATATGAAAAAATAAATAAATATATAAAATAAAAAATAAAAAATAAAAAATAAAAAAATTTAAAAAATGTAAAAAATAAAATTAAAAAAAGGGGGGCGAGGGGGGCTGTCAGAACGGGGGGGGGGGGGGAGGGTGGGGGGGCAGGGGGGGGGGGGAGGGGGGGGGGAGGGGATTTTTTTTTTTTGGCAAAAAAAGAAAACGCCATGGGGGGCCTTTTTTGTTCAATTATCCAAAAAACCAAAGAAAAATACATAAAAAATTACAAAAAAAATCCAAAAAATCTTCGAAAAATTATGAAAAAAATTCCTAGAGTGTTAGGCCAGTTTCTTCACTCAAAACCACAGAGAACTTCCTTTATTCCTCAAATTTGGCGAGAAAAAGACACATGAAAAAGGAGAAAAATGCTAGAAAAAATTCTAAAAAATGCTTGAAAAATTCTAAAAAAATTCCTAAAAATTCCAAAAATTTTACCTTTGCAAAGTTGATGAAATGGCTGCTAAATTTGCTAAAAAGTCAAGAAACAAGCATGAAATGGATAAAGAAAACTACTAAAAATTAAGTAAAAATGACGAGGAAAGACTATATACAACCTGGACAAATTTTGCAGGTTCCAGGTGATCCATGAATCTTCACTTTTGTTGATGATAGGCCTTGATCCTTGTATTGTTGACTCAGAGAGACTCCTCCATAACCTCCAATTGTACTGCACTTCATTGGTTTTGTCTTCTCATTGGGCACACTGGTCATCTGATAGGGGTACCCTAAATCCTTCCTTAGAACTTTATCTCCTCCAGCAACTTTATGACTTAATCTGCAAAATTTTATTTTTGCTATTCCGGCTTCTTCATCCAATGGAACCCTCTGTTTCCAAAGACTAGCAAGCACACCTTCCACATTCTTGTAAAGCCCTGCACTTGCTATCATAAGAATTGGCATAACAGATGATAGCCATACCAGTATCCATAAAAAAATGGCCATTGACA
Source organism: Ceratopteris richardii (assembly GCA_020310875.1). Taxonomy (NCBI): domain Eukaryota; kingdom Viridiplantae; phylum Streptophyta; class Polypodiopsida; order Polypodiales; family Pteridaceae; genus Ceratopteris; species Ceratopteris richardii. Next base: position 127,637,100 of record CM035429.1, on the reverse strand, counting down.
TATGAATTGGAGTAGCTTCATCACTGCTACATGTAAGGGCTTTGCTTTTCTTCTTTTTGCTATGGCCTTTAACTGAGACTGTCTCACTCGAGTCAGTAACCTGAATGATATCCTCTGATTCTTGAAATGCTTCCTCTCTACTTGATTTTGGAAAAATTCCATAGTAGGAAGATGGATCTTCTGCATGGAGCCAAGCCAACATGATTTCATCTTCATATAAATCTGCTCCTTCAAATAGATCTGCTTCTGGGTTGTCCACCACTTCTTCTTCCATACAAATACCAATTGTCTGCATCATGCTGGTATTTCTCTGATGTCTGGTCCTTCTTCTAAAGTTATCTGTTGCAACTCTTTTCCCTCTTGCTTTAGCCACATTGTGTCCTTGCCCCAGTCATGCAGCACATTGGCATGCCTTAACCAAGGTCTTCCAATTAACAGGGGGAAACTTCCCTCTACTTGTGGCAGCCTTAAAACAATAAAGTCCAAGTTAAACATGGTACCTTGTATCTTGACTAGAACTCCAGGGACCACTCCCATAGGCCTTACTATGCTTTGGTCTGCCATTGTTACAGTGAAGTTGACAGGTCGTGAAGGGTATAGTCCAATCTTTTTCATGGTATATTCAGGCATCAAGTTAATGCAAGAACCACCATCCACAATAACTCCTTGAAACTCATGACCTTTAATAGAGACTGTTAGCTGAGGGCTCTTGTAATCTGTGAGGGGTGCTTCCCCTAAACTTTTATTTGAATGCATAACAGCAGCCTTTGCCACTAAACTTTTTGTGGACATTTCATCAATCATCTGCAAGAGTTCTGACCTAAACTTCCCATCCATCTTTATTAAATAAAAAATACTAACCTCCTTTTTCATGGACTTGAGTAGTCTGGAAGCTTCTGATTCCTTAAGAGCCTGGGCTCCATTTGACTTATCAAACTCCTCATGAGCCCTGTTGAATGCATGTCCAATAGCATCACTGGTACCTATGAAATATTCCTTTTGCCTTGTGTCTGCACATGTGGTGGCTTTGTTCTCAGACACACCTTTTTCTTTGTTTAATCCATTAATCATTGATTCTTGACCTATGTCCACTGGAGCCTTCCCCTTGCTTCTTGTCTGCACTGTAAAAGATTCAAGTTCTTCTAACTGCACCACCCTGGTAGATGGTGATGGCACCTTGGCTTCATTTACCATCTCTTCTTTACACATAGAAATCATTTGAATGTGGGGCCTAGATGTAGAAGCTTGGTTCTTAGGACAACAATTAGTATAGTGGTCCCTGGCCTCTGGGCAGTTTTTGCAAGGAGGGGTATTTTCTGGTAGAGTGAACCTACTTTGATAGTGCCCACATTCTCCACATCTGAAACAAATGATTGGCCTTCTAGGCCCATTTCCAAAATTATTCCTTTGTCTAGGGTTGTAGTTGTTACCTTGATTCAGTGCAGCAGCCATGACATTTGCTGGTGGTGGGGATCCTCCTTGTGTCCAGTATGTTGTTGCAGGCATTCCCCTTGATTGGCATTCATGGGCCTCATGACCAACTTTCCTGCATAATTGGCAAGGCACACTTAACAGAGGACATTCACTTACTATGTGACCTTGCTTGCTGCACATGGAACACCAAAGTCCACTCTTGATGCCACTCCCTTTGAGTTCCTGCAGCTCCTGTCGCAGTTGAGCCAATTCCTCTGCTCGGGCCTCCTCCTCCTTTTGGAGCTTTAGTGCTTCAATCTCCCTTCTCAACTGAGCAACAGCATTCTCCTCCTCTTTGTAGGGCTTATTTCTTTTAAAGCCCTCCAGCTCCTTCCTTAGCTGGATCACTGGATCCTCCATTTTTGTACCATATGTTGGTTGGGAAGAAGTTGCTCCATATTGTTGCCTTATCTGCTCCAGTCTTGTAGCCGTGTTGATGAACTCCTCTATGGAGGTTGTAGGTAACACTAATTCCTTTATTTTGCATTGGGTGGCCACTGGTAGGGGCTTAGCTAACCATTTCTTAACAAAAAAATCATGTGGTGGATCTGGAAATTTAGCCATTAGTGCTTTGGCCCTAGTCATAAACTCTAGGAACTTTTCTCCTGGACCCAATCTCAAATTTTCTAGTTCTTCTATGATGATCTCCGTAGTGTTTCCATGCTCAAATTGATTTTTAAATGCATCTTTCATCAAATCCCAAGTTGTAAAATGGTTTTCAGCAAACTAGCTAAACCACTTATCTGCTAATCCTTCTAATGTGGCATGGAAGAGAATCAAAAAGGCATCCTCCGTACCCATTAAGCCTCTAGTCTTACATAGTGCCAAAAACCTTCTAATGTGTTCATCCGGATCCTCCTGAGCTAGGCCTTTGAAAGAAGGAAACTTATATTTAATCTTGAGAGTAAGGTTTCCAAGTCTACCTGTCCCGCCATGCTCTTTATTGATGAGGTTGAAGATAGTGGACTGGAGGACCTTCTAACAACCTTCCTTCTTATTTGCTTGTAGGTGACCCTCAATGTTTGGGACCGGGTTGCGGTCAGGAGCTGCTCATAGTCCACTTAATGTGAGACACTTGATAAGAATATTTACCTTTTGGTTGATGAAGTAGCACTGTAGTACTGTCGACACTTGATCTCTTCTATACTTTGCACTTGGTTTCTCCTAAGCTCAAATCTCTTTGGAAGTCCCACCGGGCGTGCCAATTTTTGTTGGGGGATTCTTAGACAAGAAGAATTTTGAGGGTTTGTAGGAGAAAAGGAAAATACCAGAAGAGGAAATACACCTTGGAAGCCTCTACCGATTGATTATAGTAAGACAATTACAATGTATGAAGCACAATACAAGCCAATACTTCTGTGCACAATCCCACAGAGTGCTCAATTACAAAATACCAAATACCCAAAGTCTTCTTGTCGCCGGCCTCCTCTGCACCAGACCTCCACCTGCTTCAAGCTTATCCTTGTGCACACCTTGCACCAAGCTTCCACTAAGGGGGAGGAATGAATACCTTCTGTCGGCACGCACACTGCAAGGAGACCTTGAGATCCTTGGGGGACTATCTTAGCACTCTCTGCACAATCCCTTAGTCACTCTCCATGCACTCCTTCACTTCCACTTCTCTGTGCCTTTACAATCCGCACAACCTTACACCACCACCATTGTAACTGCCACATCGGACATTGTAATTCTAATTGTAGTCACCAAAAATCCCATTGCCCTTGTCACACTTCTCGGTGGCTCATATGCACAACTGCACACACCATTATACATCTTCACGACCATCACCACACCTACCATCCCCATGTACACAATAACTCCCACGACCGCATCCACACATGACCTCATGGACATATCACCCACTTCCGCACCTCTCCCTCCCCCCATATTCCCACAATCTCCCATTCCTCCACCACCCACTTCACCATTCTCAAGCATGGCATACACACTCCCTTTCCCTTTTCCCTACCCTCCCGCATTCAACACCTTCCCAACATCCACTCCTATCAATAATGTATTCAATACTTTGTATCAATGTATGTCTCAATTACAACATCATTACCAGCATTTAGATTCTCAACATACGAACCTGTTCAGAACCCATGAGACACTACAAGAGTGACTTACAAACATGGAGAAGGACAAGCAGCTACTACAACAAAATTATGATACCTTGTAGAGGCAATATGATGAATTAGTGGCCAACCCCCCAACCGGATACACAGGAAAAACAACAGCTCGACGGCATGCTTCATGCCCAAATAATAGCTCAAGCTTTGTCGTAATCTAGCCTTACTACAGAAACACATGTCTGCAGCACTAGAAGAAAATAAAAGGCTCCAACGACAGAATGAAGAAAACCTAGAAGCAGCAATGGAAGGATCACCACAAGAGATCGACCCGAAGCGTTTCAAAGCCATACCGTCAGACAACATGCATATCATATTGGACACACATGCTGATCTAATAAAGGCATATGCTACCTTAGAAACAGAGCGTGATGAGTTACAGAAGCAATTAGCCACTCTGCGAGAGCCACCACGAGAGGTAACAACCATAGTTGACACATCGGAAGAGGTAGTAGAACTGAGAGCACAACTGGTAGAGCTACAAAATAAACTTTCTCCAGGCGTAACAAACTAGCAAAATTCAGATGACCAAAGCGTGCATGCCAAAGCTTTGCATCTGACATAGCTTGAGAATCATGAACTGCACATGCCGAATCATTCAGAGATCTTTCATAGTCTATGAGCTTATACAGCCCACGACATAAAATGCCAGAAGCAATAATCACATCGCCATTTGAGAGATCATGGACTGTACACCTGTCATCAATGAATTTCACAACCAAGCCAATCTTGGCTAATGCAAAAACTGATAACATGTTCTTTTTGATCCGTGGCACAAATAAAGCATCTGACAAAGTGAAAGAACTACCATCAGCAGTAGTCATAATGATCTTACCAACTCCCATAACAGGATAAGAGGAGTTATTGGCGCATGTGACAGTATTCCCTGTAGGGGCAGGCTCGAGTGAAGAGAAGAAACTGCACTGGGAGGTAATATGTTTGGTCGCCCCACTGTCAAAGTACCAAACATCTGAGTCTACTGCAGACATGCACTGATCATGAGAAGATGGGTCAAAACTGCAGACAGTAGTAAACGCCCATTCTTCTTCTTGCACAAGATTTGCAGACTCTGTTTTTGGTGTAGAGGCTTCTGCAACAACCATTCCAGCCTCTTTCTTCTTTGCCTCTTTAGTAGCCAATTTTGGACAGTTCTTTATAATATGATCATTTCCTTTACAGTACTTGCAGAACAATTTCTACTTTTCTGATTTCTTCTCATCTTTATCCTGGTTCTTCGATTGTGCAGCATTTGTAGATTTCTGCTTACTAGTAGAAGAGCTCCATTTTCCTTTGCCCTTCTGACTAGCCAGGAAAGCTTGATCTGCAACACGCATAATGGACCTGTTCTGCCTGGACTGATCTTCCTGCAACAGAACAGAGACTAATTCCTCAAATGACAAGGCATTCGGATTTCCTTTCATCATCAACCGAAGAGTAGAGGCAAAACTCTGATATGAATCAGGAAGACCATTCAGAACGGTCTGCACAAGTGAGCTATCTGGTATAACCTCATCAGCAGAAATCAATTGTTCCTTCAGGTCTTTGATCTTTGTAAGAAAACTGTCCATAGAATCACCTTCAATCATGTGCTCACTCTCCAACTGTTTTCGGAGGTAAGCAACACGAGCCTCATTCCTAGCCTGGTACAAAGTGGTAAGTGTATCCCAAGCATCCTTTGCTGTTCTACAAGAGCGAATGTGAGGAATAATGGCACGTTTGATAGACAAAGCTATCAATGCATGTGCCTGGGCATCTCTGCCGTCCCAACGAATCTGCTCTACAGTAGGTGCAACAGAAACAACAGCACGAACAGGAATCTGCAGAATATCATCTTCGACACCATCTTCATCAGCTCCAACACCTGTATTTGCAGTACCTGTCGTTACAGGTGTAACAGGACGTCTTTCAACACCCTGCACAATGTTGCACAATCCTTTTGCAACCAGTACATGTCGCATCATATAAGCCCATAATGGGTAGTTGGTACCATCCAACTTATCCTCAACAGCCAACATACGGAATACATCACTGCTTTCAGCCATGGCCGGTGACTAAAATACCTTGATGCAAAAAATTGACTGTATCTCAAAAAGTTGAATAGAACTGCCCAGACGAGTTCTGCTAGACCTGTAGCAGACTTTGAGACGCTTAAACTGGCGAACAGAAACTGGTATATACCTTTGGCACAAAAGGACGAAATAGCCTGCACAAGCGCTGCGATAGTGCGTTCGGAGGCCAAAACGAGCTCAAATCGTGATTTCGGCACCACGCAGCAAAGCTGTTTTGATCTCGAAAACACTCTGAGTATGCTCACCAAATTTCGTGCGAATCTGAGACTGCAAACGGAGGAGTGTCGATGGTGCCCTAGAAGAAGCGACGACCTGCTCTGATACCAATTGTTGGAGATAGACGTCTGCGGAAGCACGCGAAGAGCACAAGGAGGAAGAAGAAGCTTGGAGCACAAACACACAATACTGAATGTATTACTAGAGAATGTACAAAGATAAGTAGCCCATTAGGGCAATAGGCGTATATACAAGCCGGGGGAAAAAAACCTCCTAAAGAGGGAAAAAAGTGCCCCGGCGGTCCTAGAGTGTTCACACACATCACTACCTAAATATATCAACAGGGAAATGGGAGAATTGAAATGGACACAACCACATTCATGTACATAACTAATAATCACATGTCCAATCAGAAACCCCAATTCAAAGGAGGCCAGAAGATAACTTGTTATAGATGCGGGGGAGAACATTTCATTAAAGACTGTCCACAACCTCCAACACTAAGAATAGAAGGAGCCTATTGTAAGGATTGTGGTAGGGAACACTTAATAAGGGATTGCCCAAGAAGCCCTCAAAAACAACAGAACACATCTAGTAACATACCATTAAAAATAGTTAACATAATGGAGCAAGAAGAATTGAGTGATCACGATCAAGCAACTGTAAATGCTATAACAAGAGCACAAGCTAAACAACAAGAAATAAAAAAGGAGATACACACACAGGATCATAAGAAAAATCCATTTCCAAAAGAAAAGAAAAATAGACAAAAAGGAAGATGGGAAAGAAAGATGAGAATGGGTAAAAATTTGGAAGAAGAAACTATGGAACATCCAAACAATAGCCAACTACAAAATACACAGACTCAGGAAGAGGCAAAAAATTCACAAAGTCTGGAGACTCTAATAAGAGCATAGAAAGGAAGAATTCAAGATGGACCAAACCATACAGATCATGTGATGGCATATCCTATGCCAGATTTAGAGGATGAAAGAATGAAAAGATGTAAACAAATCATACAGGAAGCACAACTTAAGATTGGGGAAATAGACAATCATCAAACAACAATTGAAGGGTCAAATGCAATAGAAACCAGGAAACATCTTGATTAGGAAGATAATTCACAAATAACCTTCCAAATCAATCTAGACAAACACTGTACAATTCTATATCAAACCACAATGGAAGAATTGGTAAAACAAAATCCTCATTTACAACATAATCTGAAAACTGGGGAACAGTCAAAGAGTCTAGATCCACAGCAACATGAATTGGAAGAATTGTGGTACATACCTATTGACAAAATAGGAGGATACTGTGAAAGAAGATTGTCTAGATGAAAGGAAGTCACAAGATGAAAGTTACATACCACAGAAATTTAAAGATGAAGACTTTGAGCCTTATGGTTGGAATCAGATTTTGACCACAATGGATTTGGCCAATGATGAATATGTGGGAGTCAAAATTCCAAAATGAAGAAGGATATGATATTTTTCATATAGGAATACAAATGATAAAGGTGTCAAAAACAGAGGAAGATCAGGAGGAAAGGATAATTTTAAAAACTGGAAAAACACAATTCTTGGAAGAAGTGGAAGCTACAGATGCTATAAAAGACAAAATCTCAGGAACATATAGAAAAAGTGAACATAAAGAAATAGAAAAAGAACAAGAAGTTGAAAAAAATAAAAAAATAAAGAAAGAAGATCAACAATTTGATGTACCTTCAAATTTCAAGACATATGAAGTAGAAGATAGATTACTTCTAAAAATGAAACCAAAGAGAGAAAAGAAAAAGGGGAAGGCATATGACAATGAGGAACAAACTAAGAAGGTGGTGATCACTCAAGAAGAGGAGGAAGATAGACACATTGTCATAGCTGATGCAATGTCAAATCAAGAAGAGGAAGCATTGAGAAAATTGGCTAAAACTTATAGGGATGTGTTTGCTTATAGTTATAAGAATTTGAAGGGAATTGATCCTAAAATTTGCGAACATAAGATTCCTATTACTCCTGATGCAAAACCTAGCAAACAAAGACACTATACATTTAATGAGAAATACTCTGCTAAAATAAAGGAAGAAATTGACAAACTGCTGGCTGCCAATTTCATCTATGAGATTGAGTACACTGAGTGGATATCTCCTATAGTTGTGGTACCTAAGAAGAATGGAAAACTTAGGGTATGTATTAATTTGAAAAAAGTTAATGCTGCAACTATAAGAGATAGCTATCCATTAACAATAAGAGACCACCTTTTGTAAAAAGTTGTAGGTAAAGAGGTCTATAGTTTTCTGGATGGTTTTTCAGGATAATCAGGTGCCAATAGCTTTGGAAGTCCAACATAAAACTGCTCTTTCTGCAGAATGGGGAATCTATGCGTTTAGGGTTATGCCTTTTGGTTTAACTAATGCCCCACCAACCTTTCAAAGATTGATGTGTCACATATTCAAAGAATTCCTTAGAAATATAATGGAAATTTATGTTGATGATCTTTGCACTTTTTCATTAAAAAGACAAGATCATTTGAAAGATCTAGAAAATATATTCAAAAAATGTAGGACATACAGAGTATGTTTAAATCCAGAGAAATGTGTGTTCTTTGTGAGGCAAGGGAGAATGTTGGGTCACATAGTTTCTAGAAATGGAATTTCAACTGATGAGAGAAAAATTAAGGCCATAGTGGATCTTCCAAAACCGATAAATGTAAAAGAACTTCAAACTTTCATGGGACATTGTGGGTATTATAGAAAATTTGTACACAAGTTTGCAGACATTGCAAAACCTTTGTATGCATTGATTACAAAATTTGAATGGACCACAGAATGTGACCAAGCCTTTGAGACTTTAAAAACTTCTTTGGTAACATCACCAATTCTAAAAACTCCACAATAGAATAAAATTTTTCATGTTCATGTGGGTGCTTCAAATTATGCTTTGGGATGTGTGCTAGCACAACCAATAGAAGGGAGCAAATTAGACTTTCCAATTGCTTATGCCAGTAGGCAATTGAATTTAGCTGAAAAAAACTATACAACCACTGAAAGAGAAGGATTGGGAATAATATTTGCTGTAAAAAAGTATAGACATTATCTTTTAGCAAACAAGTTTAAATTCTTTGTGGATCACCAAGCCTTACTCTACTTGGTAAACAAACCATGCCACACAGGGAGGATAGTCAGATGGTTCCTCCTACTGATGGAATTTGAATTTGAGGTAGTGGTCAGACAAGGAAAAACTCATTTAAGAGCAGACCATTTGTCCAAAATACAAACCAGAGAGCCAAGTTTGCATTTAGATGATGAATTACCAGATGCATATCTATTCAAAATAGAAAGTATTCCTGAATGGGCCATGACTTTGGTGCCTTTGCTAACCATGGGACCTTGTAGAACACCTGAAAACAACACACATTTGGTACTACAAAGTAGGAACTTTGTATTACTAGCTGGCCATTTGTATTATCTCAATTATATGGGTATATTGGAATACTGCATTCCAAAAGATGAGCAGCAGGAATATCTAGGAAAAGCTCATTGTTGGAATCCTTGTACTCATTCTTCCAGGATAGTCACTTTAAACAATATCAATAGAATGGGTGTACATTGGCCTACCAAGATTCAAGATGTGAAAAAATATGTTTCCAATTGCTTCAAATGCCAATCTTTGCAAAATTCAGAAGTTACAACTTTGTATTGGTTTCAGAAAAATCCAGATTGGAGTGCAAACATAGTTGAGGAGTTAAGAAGTATTAAATCATCAGAACCAGTAAAAGTTAGTGCAGACTTTAGAAATTTACAGGCAATTTCTGAAGAATATCAATTGATAGGAGACCAATTGTACAAGAAAGGGATGGATGGATATCTAAGCATATGTGTTCCTGAAGATAAGTATATGGAAATGCTAGAGATGGCACATTCTGGAGTGGCAGGAGGACATTTTTCAAGTGAAAGGACTACTAAAATCATTTTATATTTTGGTTTTTAGTGGTCAACTCTATTTCCTGATGCAAGAACATATGTGAAAAGATGTGACATTTGTCAAAGAATAACTCAACCAAGTAAAAGAGATGATATGCCATTAGTACCACTTATTTCAGCAAGAGCATTTAGTAAATGGGGGTTGGATTTCGTTGGACCTATACATTCTTCAACAAAATAGTCCCATGTTGAATATATACTTGTAGCCATAGATTACCTGACCAAATGGGCAGAGGCCAGGGCTACAAAAAGGAATGATGCTCAAACCATTGCAAGATTTCTTTAGATTTGGATTACCAATTGAATTGGTAAGTGATAGGGGGACTCATTTTTTAAACCAAGTAATAGAAAACATAACTGAGTATTTCATGATTAGTCATAGAAAGTTAGCTTATCATCCACAAGCCATTGGATTAGCAAAAAGTACTAATAAGGTACTTTGCACTGTTTTGTCAAAATTGGTAAATACAAATAGGAATGATTGGGATTTGCAACTTAATCATGTCCTATGGGCTTATAGAGTGGCATACAAAACTGCTATTGGAACAACACCATTTAATTTGGTATATGGACAAAATGCAGTTTTACCTTTGGAATTTCTCATTCCAACATTAAAGGTGGGAAATCAATACAAGTGGACTAGACATGAGTTATCTGAGAGAGTGGTGGAATTGGAAAAACTTGGAGCTTCCAGACTTCAAGCAACTATGAGCATATATGCAGATAAAAGAAGGCAAAAAGCTTATCATGATGTTGATATTAAAGAAAAAGACTTGCAAGTAGGGGATTTAGTTTTGGCATATACAGTGAAGGAACATCAGAAAAAATTTCAGAAGAAGGGGCATGGACCTTATATTATCAACCAAATCAGTAACAATGGAGCTATCCAATTAGCTAATATAGATGGAGAAATCATGCCAAATTTCATAAGTGGATGTAGGGTAAAAAGGTATGATCTTCCATTAACTGTTCCTGAATGGAGAAGAATACATCAAGATCAAAATAGGAAAAAAGAAGAGGAAAAAATCAGGTATGAAGCCCAACAGGAGGCAAAGGAAAGAATAAGAAAGGCTAAGGAGCTTAGAGAAGTCTTCTTATGTGAAACACCTTCAAGGGTGAGAGAGCATTTTCCTGTTATAACAATGAATCTTTATAATGAGAAATTCAAGGTTTTGATAGATTCAGGTGCACAGGTTAATTTGATCAGTTCAGTTTTGTTGGATAAGTTCAACTTTAAAAGGACTAAGAGTAAACCATTTATCAAAACACTGGAGGGCCAGATAATACAAAGCTTGTCTTCACCATCTATTGAAGTTAAGTTCAATGAAGAATATATGAAAATAGATTGTGAAGAATGGCCTGATCATATGATGACTGAGAAATTGATTTTAGGATAACCATGGTTAAGACAAGGTAAAGTAATTTTGGATTTTGAAAATATGAAGCTTAAATTGACAATAAATGAAAAAAGGTTTTTAATGTTTTTATTGAGTTATGAAGAACAGGAAAATCTACAGGATATCTCTGGCTCAGATTTGGAAGGGTTTACTTTTCCACTAGAAGCTACAAAGGAATCACAAACAAAACTTCTCCATGACCAAATCTACTTCAGACAAAAACAGGAGGAAATTGAAGGAACCAAAGGTGTTGAAAAGACAGTAGAAAGGTGGAAAGTATGGAATAATAAAAAAAATCTAGGCATCAAGACAAAAAGCATGTGGAAACCAAGGACATCCAAGCCCTGCTCATCAAAAAAATTCATAAAAAATAAATGGATGTGGAGACCAAAGACTTCCAAGCACAGTTTATCAAAAGAAGATTGTTTTACTCCAAAAACAAAGTCAACAGGAATCAAGTATTTTTGGGTGAAAAAATCAGACCTACTTCAATGGAGAAAAAATAAGGATGAAGTTATAAAAATAGTGCAGAAGCATGAAACGCTACAAATGATTGGATTCCTACTAAAGGACTTAGAATTTCATCAAGATAGATTTATGACACTCTTGAAATTATTTCCATGTTCTTTACCTCATTCTTTTTTCTAGGAAAAAGAATAGGAGGGGAAGAGATGAAAGAGGAAATTATTAAAAAATTGACAAAATCATTAAAAAAAATTTCTTTTATAAGTTATACGCACCAGCAAGATATAGGTTATAATTCAGCAGGACTAAGCAATCACTGTGTAATTATTTATTCTTTTGGATATTTTTTCTTATATCTGTCTAAATTCTTTTAAATTTCATTTATTATTTTCTTATTTAAAAAGGGAGGGCACTAGATATCTTGCTAACACATGTGATGATCACTTCAATTTTGTTGTACCTGTGATACAAATAAGAAAGTCATTGTTTATCTTTTATTTTTTCTTGAATATCATTTTATCTCAAGACAAAGGTGTTCTCTTTATATCTTTTGTGACTTATGTGGTGGGAGTTTTTGGTGTGATGTGTTATATGTCTTTCAGAATGGTGAATGCAAAAGAATTACCTATTCATGACTTCAAAGCAGAATTCGTAACATTGTCAAGAGGACACTGGTTTTTGGATAGTGAAGCAGTAACGGAAGATGTAGAACTAGAATCTGATGAAGAAGAGGATATCCCAGAAGCTGAGAAGATAGCCAAAGAACTGAGGGAAACCATCAATATCATTGGCCAGCATATCTTTACAGTGGGAATTGGAGGTCATAAATATACCATGATATGTCAAGAATTCTACAAATTTCAAAAAGTGGCAGCTAATTATAAAAGATGGCAGTGGGGTTACATAGACTATTGGATGAACCTCTCTTCTTTATAGATTTTGAGAAAGTAGCACAAGTCATTTCTAGTTTGTTGGAAGTTGGCAAAGGCAATGATGCATATTTCAGATGTTCGGTTAAGGACAAAGAGAACAAAGAGGTATAGATCACCATAGAAGCAGAACAGATCAGGGAAGCTCTTCAATTCTATCCCATGGGAACCAAATTGGATGGCAGTTTTGTCAAGAAGCATGCATCCTCATATGCTGGATATTCAAAGTTTGTGTACTTCAAAGGAAAAGAAAATGAAGAATTTGCCACCATAATGTTTCTTCAGTATCTATGTTTTCCAAAGTTGCCAAGATATACAATGCCGCATAAGCCAATGACATTGGTTATGTTCAATAAAAAGGACAAGACTAAACCATTTGGAGTAATGGATGTAACTCCCTACATCCATCACCAATTGAAGGAAGCACCAAAGCATTGGGAGCAAAGAAAGTTTATGAATGGAGCACAGTTTTTAACAAGAATTATATACCATGTTTTAGGGATCAGGAAGGAAAAGGAAAGGGGTATCAGATGAAGTAATTCCAGTAAAGAAGAGAAGACTAGATCCAAGGAATGTGGTCTTGGAACAAGAAGAAGTGACAAAAGAGGAATGTGAAGCAACTCAAAAAGAAGTCCAGGCCTCAAAGGAACCCCACCCACCTCAAACAAGCAAGGAAAAAATTTATTCATATTTAACTCAAGATAATGATAAGAGGGTAGTCTATGAAGCTCAGTATCAGAAAATGCTGGAAAATTATTCATGTAAAACAACTGATTGGATATAGGAGGAGGTGGAGCATTATGAAGAATTACATGATCAAATGATGGCTACAGAAACTAAAGAAGTGTTTGTCAAGAAAGAAGTGGAATTATTGGCTTATTTTAAGGAATTACAAGGGCCTCCAGAGACTAGAACTACAGTGGTAGTAAAAAAGAAGGTCCAGAAGAAAACGACCCACAAAAAGAAGTTAACCAAAAAGAATAAGGGAAAAATAGTTGAATATGGACAGAAGGAAGAATCAGTAAAATTATCATGACAATTATCACCAAGAGAAAAGACTCAAAAGAAATCAATTGGAATAGAAGAGCACAGAATGGATAAACAAGGGGTAGCTAGTTCTTCACAATTTTCTTCAGATTCAGAAAGTGATATTGAGAATTTACTTTTCAAGAGTTTAAACCTCTCAGTACCCAGCACACCAATAAAAACAGTACAAGCCTCTGCAAAAATGAAACACCAGAGGAATTGAGAAAAAAATCAAAAGGGATACAAGTCTGCGAAGAATCAATAAAAGAACTTAGTCCTAGGGAGGAAAAAAGGAAATTAAAAGGTAAAGAAGTAATGATGGAAGAAGGGGTTGAAGCAAGGAAAGAACTCAGCAGTGGATTGATGGACACAAGATTTCAAGCTATATGGACAAAACCCTCACAAAAACCTCATTATCAACCATATGAGGAAAAACAAGGAGTGGAAAGCAAAGCACAATTATATAGCCAGCTGTAGAAACAAGAGGATGAAAGCAAAGAGGAAGAAAAGGTTGCAATATCAGAAAGATCAGCAAGAATAGATTCTAAGGAATATACAGAAGGAAAAATAGAAACACAAATAAATCAGAGTATAGAAGAGGTACTTTTTGATCTAGGACATAATGAAGATTTCACACATATAGGGGATCAGGGAAGAGCAGAAGAGATAAATCCTATAGACATAGATGAACAGGAGGAGGAACAAAAAGAGCAGCAAGTGAATGATCAAAAAAGGAATTCAATGGAAAAAGATTAAGTCTTAATACAGGAAAACAAAGAGGAAATACACGTTATTCAAGAGACACAAAAGGAATTTGATGGAAAAGAGGCAGAAGTATTGGAAGAAGAAAAAGACTATGAAGAGGAAGAGAATGAGGTTATAGAATATGAGGAAGAGGATGGAGAAAAAAATGAATATAAAGAGGAAAAGCAGATAGAAGTAAAGCAAATTGAGTTGGAAACTGGCCTTGAAAGGATACCGAAGGATATCAGATCTGCATGTAAGATCATCATGAGTAACATAGAACAATTCAGACCCTCCAACAGAAATATGATTTTATAAGGGATGGTGGCTGAGTGAGAATTTGTGAAAGGTAGCACAATCATCAAAGAGCAAAAGAAAGAAAAGGAGTAGTTGGAAGATCAGATCAGGGTCATCCATGAAAAGAATGAAATTTTGTCCAAAAGAATAATTTCATTAGAAGAACAAGAGGTTCAAAGCCAGAACAAAATTCAATTTCTTGAAAGCAAATGTACCAAGCAGTTGGAGCATATTAATAAAATGGAAATGGAATTGAAGAAAGTAGAAGGAAGATTTAGAACTCTTCAGAGTTCATATCAGATAATGGTCAAAGCTAATGAAGACATAAACAAATTGTTGATAGAGGAAGGTCAAATGAAAGAAGAAAGTCAGAATGTACAAAAAACCCAAAATGAGAGGGAAGAGTTGAATAAGGAAATTCTAAGGTTACAAGCAGAATTGAAATAAGCCAAGGAAATGGAGAAACAAGCTAGTGTGCATACTGCCAGGGCAATGAGAGGATATAACAATTTACATTTGGAAATAACAAAAGAAAGAAGTGAATGGAAATCAGAGAGAGAGCAATTGATATCTCAGAATCAAGGGTGAATGTTGATGGTGGAAAAGTTACAGAAAAACTTGGAATGCTCACAAAAACAGGTTGAAGAACAAGTAGTGGCCACACAAGCAGAGGAACATGAAGGAGGAGAAGAAAACAGATTTCAAAATTTTGGTGAACAAGAAGACAAAGCTATTGAAGAATATTCAGATGAATTTGTTCAAAGGCTTTTAACAGACAGAGAATCAAGAATGGAGTTCATAAGGAAAATGCATAATGAGTATGAAGAGCAGATTGTAAACTTTTCTCTCAATAAAGGAGTAAATCCAGATCAACATCATTGGGCAGCTGATGGTTTAGGAATACCATTCTGTATGATTATGGAAAGTATTAAAAATTATTAGATTGCAAGGGTAGGACTACCATCAAACAGATATTTGGAATATGAAGAAGATATTAATGTCACTAAGGAGTTGTTTGAAAAAGCTAACCCTAAGTGGAGGAACAGATGGTTGGATGCTAACAAGGAATGCATGAAGATTTGGAAAGAGGCACCTTTGCAGTTAAAAATAAATCTAGCCTATTGTCCAGTAGCCAAAAGAAGAGAATGGTCAGTATTTTGGGAAAGAAGTAATGCAAGTCAACTTCCAGCAAAATGGCTGAATTTCCCAAAAATAGCAGGACCAAAAGCAGGAACATGGCCAACCAAGAAGTATGTGATTGATATAGCAGAATCTGTTATATCCACATACAAAGATGTAAATGATCCAGCCTCTATTTTATTAGTAAGAGTGATGCGACTTGTGGTGGCATGCATAGAAACCTTCACAGATACAGAAGTAAGGACTCTGAACTACATTGGATTCAACTCACCTATAGATGCTTTACTCTTTGATTTAAGTGAAACACCAGATAGAATTTGTTTAATGGCATATTACAGCAGAATAGTATTTTTGGGAAGCCATTATCTTCAAATCTTTGAAGATGCTTTTGACTATGGGTTTTTTGAAAGAGAGTAATAAATTTTTGGGAATTTATCAGTAGTCACTAAATCAAGACTTACTGCATATGAAGCTGCTTATACAGAATACTTGAAGAAGGATGTGATAGACAGACCAGAGGCAACAGTACAATGGAGGAAAGCTTTGTTTGAAATGGTGAACAATTTGAATATTAGAGAAAGGAAGATCATGATCTGTTATCTCAGATTTATCAAAGAAAAAAGAAATGAAGGATGCTCTCATTACTTGTCTGTAAGAATATTTTGTGTCAGGAGCCAAAAAGTCTAGGAGGGGAAGAATGTTAGAGGAAGCATTTTTTTGAAGTAAAACTATTTGTAAAATGTCAAAATTTTGTAGAAATATTTATACAAATGATGTAAAAATTGAGGAAGAGTCTTCCTCATGTAAAATAGGATCATATGTATTTTTCCTAGAATTTTTGGAAGCTCTTAGATAGCAAATTTTTAGAATAGAAGGTGAAAAGGACCAAAATTCAAATGTGAAAAGGGACACTTGAAAACGTATAAAAGATAATTTCTTCTATTTTGAAGAGGTTGTTTGTATTATTTTGATGCTATCCAAGTAATGTGAGAGCTTTCCTGTAGAAAATCGTGTTTTCTCCTTTCATGATCTTTCTCTTGATTTGTTGAGTCTTATCATTGTGTAATCCATGGAATTTGTGAACTTTCCTTGTGTATTTCTGAGTGAGGTGAATGAAGATGGATGATTCTCAGTGTATTGAGTAAGAAAGTGTAGAAGAACAAAGTTGGAATTGGAAATTCTTAGTTTTTACAGAATCGCGATTGTCTCATCTGTGTGATACAGGTATTGTTTTTGAAATTTGACTTCATATTTCTATTCTACTATGAAAATGGCACACTTTAGGCACAAATATCATTGAAAATTCTGTTGTAGAACTCAAGATAATCAAAACCCTAGATATTTCCTTCCTTCTTCATAAATCTCTCAGAAAAACAGTCATCTCAACTCTTATTCTTGGATTCCATTAACTAGAAGGGGCTCTGGTCTTTGCATACTTCCCGGATTGACAATTTAAAGATGTTTGGTTGTTTTTTTGTGCTATAATGATTGGAGAGGACAACTCCAAAGGTTAACAACAAACAATAAGCTTTCCAACGAGTATTTAAAATCTAAAAATGAATACATACATTGAGAGTTATGACTCTTGCAATCAAGTTACCCAAAAAATGGTATGCGGTTGGACATAGTCTATGAGATTGAAGAAAATGAAATTACTGAAACCAAATGAACTACCTACAAGGGGACATTATTCCCTTCTTCCTATGTTCTTGAGTGTCCTCCCTTGCCTCTTTTGTAGCCAAATGACCACAAGCTCTCATGATGAGTTTGAGACCTCTTCTCCATAACTCCTCCACTACTTTGAGCAGCCACTCTTCTCTTCCAATTCAATTTTTGGATTTGATTCTCTTTTGATTGACTCATGTATACCTCTTCTTGAAGTTCTCCATTGAGAAAAGAATTTTTTAGGTCAAGTTGGTACAATGGACATCTTCTTGCTACACTCACTGCAATCAAGGTTCTAATTGTTTCAATCTTTGCAATTGGGCGAAAAGTCTCTTCATAGTCAATGTCGCGAGTCTGCTTGAATCCTTTTGCTACTTGTCTAGCTTTATGCCTAGCTAGAGAACCATCGGCATTTCTCTTTATTTTAAACACCCATTTATTTGGAACAATCTTCATATTTTCAACCTTTGGAACTAACTCCCATGTGTGATTGTTTTTGAGAGCTTTTATCTCTTCTTGCATAGCTTGCTGCCATTCTTTTTGTGTACATGCTTGTAGCTCAGTGATGAGTAGCACCTCCTTTAATGTCAATCCGAGGGAGAGGTAGGAGTGATATGAAGATCGTGAATGTGAGATGATGTGAGAGTGAAGGTGAGAAGCACAAAGATGCACACACACATACACACACACACAATGAAGAGACAAGCAAAACACAATGGAAGGTGGGAAATTAGCTCTATTACTCAAGAATACTCTTACAAGCTCAAACTAGCTCTATGCTCACACTAACCAAAATGAACCAACCTCAAAAATGAGCTCTCTAGCTCTTTTTATAGTTTCTAGACTAGTTTTGACCAGTTTCACATCTAGTGACCGGCCTAGTTAAAAAATAGGTCCTAGATGCTATTTGGAAGGGTAAACGATGTCTAAGAATAACGAAAATTGGTACGCGCATTCTACCTAAGCTCCTCAAGCTCGAGGACTCCTCGGCTTGCACAAAATGGAGCTATGGATTACAAAATGGGGTTTTCTTATGATACATATGTTACAATTAGTGATAATAATCACTGTTGAATGTTTGGAGAATTAATAAGAAATATATTTGTTTAAAAAATTGATCCGCCTGGCTCCCTGCTTCGTCTTCACATGCTTCCGTGGCGTCTGTGCCTCTGACTGCTTCCAACACCCCCCTCCCTCTCGCTTCTGTCGTCCCTGACAGAACCTTGTTGTGAGGTCTGCCGGATGTAATTCTGTAGGAGGTCTTGAGCGAGGGTGTGCTCTGATACACGAATACCTCGGGCTAGATCAGCCTCGAGTTTCTCCCAGTCGATAGGTTGCGGCTCGTCTGGTGGTGGGAGCTGATAATGTGTGGAGTACACCATTCGTTCACAGGCGAATAATTGCAATAAGTGTGTGGGCCTGCTTATGAATACTTCGGAATGGTACTCCCAAAAACCGGTGGTGAACATTTCTTCGAATGTTTGCTTGTAACATGCCGGTAGATATTTGATCCTGCAGTGCCAGGCGTAACACACCCGTAGCGATGGCGTTGTGCTCATATCATAGACTAAATCAAAGTTGCCATGCTCAAAGCCCGGGGTGTTAACATGGGGAGCCTTGATGCGCCGGAAGACTTTAAAGACCATCTGCATCATGTCAAAGATTTTGACAGTCATGTGCGCGGCAATATCATCCATGTGTTTTAATCGAGGGAGCCAGTGGCGGATCGTCGCCATCATGTAGCCTACTGTGGGTAACGCGACTGGTGGCTTGAGGTAGGGATAGTTCAACCAGTCTTGGCACTGCTTATTGTTCTGTAGCTTTATAGCGAAGGCAGTCCAAGAGCGGCGTCGTGGTACTGGTCCCCAGCATGGATTAAATTTTAAGTGAAGCGGCGCTTTTACCCACGTGCTCATCATCTCTGGATAATTTTGCAGTAAATCTTTGCGCCAGTCTGGTTGAAGGATTTCACCTCTCTGCGCCCTTGGTGGCAAGTCCTCTGGCTCGAATTGAGTGGCATGCGTTGGTTTCATGCCGGTTTCTTTCTCTATGGTTAACTGATATTCTGCCATTAACATGAAGTATGGTTTATACTGAAGCTCATGCCCGGATATGTATCGTCGCGGGGCCATTTGAGCAAAGAATGGTGATTGTAAAATTTTCTCTTCAATTATGGCCATGGCATGTAGCTGTGCCTCTACTCTGGCCGAGTGTGTCGTTCCGAGTTCTTCTACTGTCTTCATCCACGCGGGGGTAGGTAATTCGTAGGTCATCTGGCCTTCGGCCGTGACACGTCCGCCTGGGATGGGTATCGGTTCATAAGCCTCTTCGAAGGTCTCCTCCACCGGGATAGTGACGGTTTCTTCCTCAGCTGGTAGCTCAGGTGGGGAGTCTGGCCTTGGTGGTGCTTCATAGATGGCAATCCTAGATTCAAGATTTGTTACCTGGGCCCGGAGTGCGTTGAGTTCCTCTAAAACTTCAGGGGCAGGGTCCACAGGCGCTGGTAATTCCGCTGCTACTGGTACCTGTTGTGTTGCTGGTTCTCTGAGTTGTAGCAGTTTGTGATCTTCCTTTAACTTTTGATGTTCTTCGTTCATACGATCATAGTCCTCGAGCAATCTGACATGGTCGTCTAGCAGCATCCGCATCGACTCGGATGGGATTGCCTTGAATCTGCTCGGACTTAGTGGCTGTTCTGGATGATCTAAAGCCGCTTCCAAGTTCTCTCTGTTCTGCTCTTGGAGTCTCTGGTTCTCCTCTTTTGCTGCGGCTAAGTGTCTTCTTAGTAAGCCCATATTTCTAGTGAGCGTTGCATTGCGGACAGTCTGGGCTCGAAGTAGGTTATCTAAATCCGCGGTGGCCTCTTTGCTTTTTTCCTCACTTTCTATTTCTAACTTGTGATAAGCCTCTCGTAACTCTTGGTATCGGCTGTTCAGTGAGGCGTTCTCAATTGATAACAAATTAAGCTGCGTTTGTAAGTCGTTTGTCGTTTTCTGCAGCTGTTGATAGTTGGTGCCGAGTGATGCAAACTCATCGCGGACTTGCGTCATGCATGCGAACATGTGTTGAAATGCAGTGTCTATGGTGGGCGATAGTAGTAGTGAAGTGCTAAATGAGGATGCAGTGGTAGTAGATGCAGTGGGAATGGGGAGCGGGGTTGGGACTGTGGATGCAGTGGTGATTGTGGAAAATTGTGAAGTGCCTAAATATGAGGGTGCTGTGAGTGGAGTGGGTGGTGGTGAGGTGGGTGGTGATATGTCCATGCCATTGGACGTGTTTAATGTTGTGGCTGTGAAAAGTGGTGTGATTGTGGGTGATTGCGTAGGTGTGAATACGGGATTTACAAACGTAGAGTAGTTTACAGGGGGGATGGTTGGAGCGGCTTGGTGAAACGGGGAAATAGGCGTTATGGTAGGTTGGGGAGGTGAGACTGGTGAGAAGGTTAGTGGGGTTAGGAAGGGGAATGGGGGTCTTAGAGGTGGGGGAAACGCTGGGAAGGATGAAGGGGTGAAGGGGTTAACATAGGGATGCAGAGGGTTGGGTGTGGGCCTGGTGGTATGAATGGGTAAGGAAGAGGTTGGGGCTATATTGCTTTGTACAGGTGTGGATGTGGGGAAAGCAGGTGGGTGTGCGGGTGATACAGGATGGGTTGGTGAAAGATGAGGTGAAAGAGGAGTCGAAGGGGTGGAGGTTATTTCGAGGATTGTAGTGGTATGTACAATGGTGGTACGGGGTGGCGAATCTACAAGAATGGTTTCTGCGGTTACTAAACGTTCGGGGGTGAGGCGTGCCTCCCTGGCTTGTGCTGAAGATTGGGCTCCTGTTGGTACACGAATATACTCCCCAGGTTTTGAGAGTAGTCGCACTCGGCGGGGATCAAACTGTGGTAGTTGCTTTCTTTGTAAAAACCTGAGTGCTTCATGGGAGCCTACTGATTTGACTAACTCTCTGAACCCTCTGATATAGGCGTCTTCGAATCCTCCGGAGATGAGTTCCTGTTCAATTAATGCCTGGCTCTCCTCTTCAGTTAACCTCTTTCGTGCCCAGACTTTCTCCATGGTACGATATAATTTCTTTATGGCCAATGTGTACGCTGCGGCTTTGAAAGTTTCATCTTCATATGTGCTGGTGTCGCCGTGCGTGTTGGTTTGTTGGCCTTGCCCCTCTGTCTGGTCGTCATGTGAACCCTGGCTGGCTTCATCGTCGCCTTGATCGTCGTCTGTTTCGGTTCTTTCTTCTTCAGAGCCCGACACAGCTTGTCCCTGTGGCAAGTCTCGCGGCGTAGTCGGGTAGCTGGGACGTTCATATTCCTGGGAGAACAGTTGTGCTTCTGAATACTGGAATTCGTTTGAGAATGCATCAGGCATCTCAAAATCAAATGTCGTGTTTATGGGGTCGGCCTCCATATGTGGTATCGGGAAAGAAAACGCTTCCGCACCAATGGTGGTGGGAGCTTCTGCTGTTGTGGTGGCGGGTTCTGAGGTGGCAGTTGCCTGGGGTGCAGCGGTACTAGTGGTGGCCTCTGTAATCACTGGTCTGGACAATCGTATGCGAATAGGTTGTACAGTGGGAGCAGCTTCTGTCTGTGGTCGCTCTGGAGAGGGTTGTGGTGATGGCGACTCTGGCACTTGGAGGCAAGGGATGGTGCCTCGCATGCGCTTACCTGCCCGTGTCCTACTGGGCTTCCTAGCTTTCTTCGCTGTGCTCTTGAATGCCTTTAATTCCTCTCCTGTTAATGCACGCTCGATGGGCAAGTCATAAGCCAAACACATATACACAATTCTTGTGAGTGCACAACATCCGTTAAGCACTTTTTTACGCTCCCATCTGTGCTGTGCCAGATACATTTGGTCTATGATCCAGCTTGCCAGATCAACTGTTTGAGGTCCCGTACATGCCAAATATAATCCGAACCATATTCTTTTGTGTGGCATGGTAAATCTGTCCTGAGCTGGAAATGCAAAATGTTGCATGCATATTCTTAGTGGCTTTGACAACTCAGGTGTAATGGCCGAAATCTCTTCCCACTTCGTGACATCCCCACGTTTCATCGGTTCTGGAATTAATCTCTCTCGGTCTGTGGGAGTGTGGGTTCCATGAATCTTGATGGCTGCTCTGATTAGGTCCTTAGAGAGATAAAATCTCTTGTAAGGTGGATCATCCACTAGGGTAGGCAAGATGAAGGTTCCTGGGATGTCCTTATTCTCTGATGCCAGTAAGGTAGTGATCAAGTAATAGCACCTATAAAAATCCGGTTTGGGTAGAGGATCACTGAAATATTCTGTGAAGCCGGCTCTGGCCCAAACATGAGTTAAATCCTGGGTGCTTTGTAGGGCTTCGAATTCTCTGGAGAAAAACTGGTACTTTCCCCACGTGCGGTCATCAAAAGTCAGAGAGGATTCAAATATAAAGTCTGCGTCCGCGAGGGGTCCTGCCAGGCCCTGAAACCAATGAGAGTTCCTGTGTATCTTTTCGGTGTAGCCCATAGGGGGGTTATCGATAGGCATTGGCCCTGGAAATCCCTGAAATTCCGGCGGTGGAGCAGTCGGGTGGGACTCTGCTCGTAGCACGTTGAGTGGCACGGCCGCTACACTGGGGCCTGCTCCTGATGTTCCTTCGTCGGTTTGCATGGTGATTGGTGCGCTAGTGAGAAAGATCTGCTACAAAAGATTAACACATTAGCATGGAAATTAATCATGATCCCCTTAAAGTGAGACCGCAATCCCTTTCCATAACTGATGCGTAACCCGTGTAGCCAAGTGCTGTGATGTAATGAATGCAATGTTCTTGCAGCACTAGTGCAGGTCTCTAGACACCTATACGTTTCAGATCATGCATACATTTCTTGATGCGATGAGCTTACGAGTGATGTGTGATGATGGTGGGTGAATTTATACAAGGTTTAAAGGTTAGTAATTGAGTACAAGGTTGTATGTTAGTCGGGGGGTAGTTAGACAACGGGTTAGGGGAAGACGGTTGGACACGCTTTGGTATCCATTTCCTAAGAGTTTTTGAATGGGTGGTGGGTTTCTGCTGAGGGGTAAAAGGTGGTGTCGGGTTTGGTGGTATCGAGGGATGAGATGAGTTATGGGGGTTATATATTACACGGCTTATGGGTTGAGCTATGATACATGGTTTGGGTACCCAAATCTGCGTGGGCGTGGGTCTATGGGTAAGGTACTTCTTGGCGATCCACAGTTGTCGGATGTTTGGACCTGTAGAAGAAGGTCGAGGGGATGGTGGAGATCGATTCTGTTTCTGTTCGGCCTTTTGCTTGTTGATCTCGGCTTGGTTGGAGTCCTTCGGTGCTTTTTGTCCTTTAAGCACCCATATTTGTCTGGTGCCGCGTCCTTTGGGAGGCCTAAACTGCCTTCTTGGTCGTGTCTTCTGATACTGTCGTCGATCTGGGTTCCTTTGTCGTGGTTGACTCTGTTGTGGCTGGGGTTGAGAGGTCGGATGGACACTCTGCTTTGGAAAAGAAGGGAGTTCCAACACTTGCGTGACCTGCCCATTAGGAAGTGATGCCTTTTGTAACTTTAATCTAGGCCAGTCCTCAACAAGCTTGGAAGGATGAGCACCGTAGGGTGTCGTGCTCATTTGGCCGCTGATGCAACCCACCTGACCTCTGATTGTGCCCTTCTGCCCTTGCTGTCGGGTAACTGTCTCTTCTAGTTTGCAGGAAGTCCCAGGGAAGATCTCCTGTCGTCCTTCTGACTGACAACTGTCTATAGCCAAGCCCGAGTGGGTTGGTGTAGATGTAACGTGACTGGTCGGATTAAAGATCTTCCGGTCTTCCGTCGCATGCGTTTCATAGGGTCTAGGGTCACAACCGTCAAGCGGAATGCCGTTAGGGAAGTCGAGCGGTATCACCCGCTTCTGCTCTAAGGTTCCAATCTGTAAGGAGCCGTGTCTAAGATTTAGGTCCACTGAGTGATTGTATAGCCAATCTTGGCCAAGGATTAGGGGTTCTATCAGGTCGTCATCATGGCACACTAATAGCTTCGCTGTCATGGTCAAGTCCTTAATGAGGATAGGAAGGTCCACCTCACCCATGCAAGGGGTTTCCATGCCTCCTAGGCCTATGAGGTATGCCTCAATTGGCCGCATTTCTATTCCTGAAGCCTTATAGTGGGACCATCTAATCGCACTAGTCGCAGCACCTGAGTCAATCAAAGCCCTGAGTTCTTGGCTATGGTTACCGTGCTCTAGCCTAACTGTAAGGAATGGTCTCCTATCCACTATGCTAGGATGAGTGGTTGACTTTACTTGACACATGGCCATGGGATATCTGGGTGATGTTTCCAGATGGTTATAATGTTCTCTCCCTAGTCCTTGTCTTCTTAGCTTCATGCGCTTAATGCGTTCTATGGCTTCTGCCTGCGCTTCAGCTCGTATTCTATTTTCTTCCTCCTTACGCTTCTTTGCCAACGTGAGTCGTCTAAGCATATCCTCAGTAAGAGGTTCCTGATATAGCCTGACTCTACAGCCACTAATGTAATTAGGCATTATATCTCCTTCTAAGGTGGCTAACTGTACTGCTCCGCTCGTCGAGAGTCTGTTAATGGTCATAGGTCCATAACCTCGCTTTTCTAACTTCCGTGCGTGCTGTTTCAGTGTATACACTAGAACTAAATCTCCTTCTTTTAGGCCTTTATCTTTCACATGTGCATCAAAATATGCTTTCTGTCGCTTCTTCGCTGCGTATATTCCTGCTGCTGCTTTCAGCCTGGTTTCTCCTAATCGTTCCAAGTCCATTATTCTCGCTGATAATTCATGGCCGGTCCACTCATGTTCTTGTGCAACCTTAAGGGTCGGTATCAAGAAGTCCAAGGGAAGCACTGCATTCTGACCAAAAACCATCTGAAAGGGAGTTGCATTGAGTACGGTCTTGTAGGCCACTCGATATGCCCAAACAGCGTGGTGTAGCTGTTTGTCCCAATCTGAACGTTTATTGTTCACGAGTTTCGTCAGTACGGTACAAAGTATCTTGTTAGTGCTTTCAGCCTGACCATTGGCCTGAGCATGATATGGTGCAGATTTCTTGTGAATCACCATAAAATCCTGTAACAAATATTCAATGACTTGGTTTAGAAAGTGAGTGCCTCGATCGCTCACTAACTCTATAGGCAATCCATATCTTGTAAAGACATTTTCAAATAAGAATTTTGCAGTAGTGTGAGCATCATTCTTTTTTGTGGCTTTTGCCTCTACCCATTTTGTAAGATAATCTGTGGCAACAATAATGTATTCTGCATGTGTACCTTTTGCAGGGGGGTTAATGGGTCCTACAAAGTCTATACCCCACTTAGAAAATGCACGTCCGCCCATCATGGGTTTCAATGGCATTTCATCTCTGCGAGTAGGAAACTGAGTTCTTTGGCACACGTCACATCTCTTTACATAGGTATGTGCATCCATGTGAAGAGTGGGCCACCATAATCCTGCAAAGAGAATGGCTTTGATTATCCTATCTGGTCCAAAATGACCTCCTGCAACACCTTGGTGTGCAGTCTCTAGTATGCTAAGATAATCGCTCTCATGAACACATTGTCTTAGATATCCATCTCGTCCTCTTTTGTATAGATTATCGCCAATAAGTGAATAGTCGTGAGCTTCCTGCTCTAGACTACGTTGTCGAGCTAAGGTCATTCCTTGAGGGAATGTGTTCGTCCTCAAGTAGGTCACTAATGGTTCACTCCAGTCTGGTGTGAGAGACACATGATATAATGTCGCATGCTCTACTGGTGGTCTTTCACAACACACCTGACATTCTTTACACAACTTGTGGACATCTGCTTCCATAGAAGGCCAATATACTCCTAATCTACGCAGAGTCTGTAGTGTTCTATGTTTTGAATGATGTTGCTTTAGTGCACCTAAGTGTGCTAATTGCAACCAATTCGCATGTTCTGATTCATCTACACAACAAGCAAGAATCTTTTGATTATCTTGTTTATATATGCTTCCTGCTATTATTTGGTACCTCTGAGATTTGGTAATCTCTCCTTCTTTGATCTTTATCCTAGGACTCTTGGGTCCATATGTCAGAATAGGGACTAACGGCTTAGCCCATTCTGGTGCTATCTCAAGGTTGAATAAGTATGCATCTGGTAGATCATCAGCTACTCCTTGAGGAGCTTCTCCTGAGGTTAATCTTGAGAGGTGGTCAGCTCTAAGATGCGTCTTTCCTTTCCTAACTACCACTTCAAAATCATACTCCATGAGCAGTAGAAACCAACGTATCAGTCGTCCTGTGTTACATGGTTTGTTGACTAAATATAATAGGGCTTGATGATCCGTAAAGAACTTGAACTTGTTGGCCAACAAGTAGTGCCTGAATTTCTTTACTACGTAGATCATCCCTAATCCTTCTCGTTCCGTCGTGGTATAATTTCTCTCTGCTGCGTTCAGTTGTCTGCTAGCGTAAGCTATGGGGAGATCTATGTTACCTTCATTCGTGGGTTGTGCTAATACACATCCTATGGCGTAATTGGATGCATCCACATGTACATGAAATGGCTTACTCCAATCTGGAGTGGTTAATATAGGTGCTGAGCACAAGCGTCGTTTAAGTTCATTGAATGAATGTTCACATTCATCTGTCCACTCAAAATTGGTTAAAAGAGAGTACAGAGGCTTGGCTATGATTGCATACATGTGTATGAATCTCCTATAATAACCGCAATGGCCCATAAATGCCTGTACCTCTTTCACATTAGTTGGTCTAGGTAATTCTGCAATTACCTTCACCTTTTCCTCGTCCGTAGAGATTCCATTTTTTGACACAATGTGTCCTAGAATTTTGCCTTGTCTGACCATGAAAACGCATTTTTCTGGGTTCAAACAAACCTGATATTCTCGACATTTGTCAAATATTTGTCTTAACTCTGGAATATGTGTCTGTCTTACATTTGAATGCGCACATAGGTCATCTACATAAACTTCCAAGCTCTTGCGTAAAAATTCCTTAAAAACATGACACATGAGTCGCTGGAAAGTAGCGGGTGCATTTGTCAAGCCAAATGGCATTACACGAAATGCAAATATGCCCCATTCTGTGGCAAAAGCCGTCTTGTGTTGGTCTTCTGGAGCAATGGCTACTTGGTTATAGCCTGAGAATCCATCAAGAAAACTGTAAACTTCCTTGCCTGCAACTCTTTCCAATAGGTGTTCCGTGATAGGAAGAGGATAACTATCTCTAATCGTGGCGGCATTAACTTTTTTAAGGTTAATACACACACGCAATTTTCCATTCTTCTTGGGCACAACCACAATGGGGGATACCCATTCGGTATGCTCAATTTCGTAAATGAATCCTGCTTCTATCAAGCGATCTATCTCCTCTTTAATCTTCGCAGCGTAGTTATCATTATACGTGTACGGTTTCTGTTTTGTCGGTTTTGCATCTGGAGTCATTGGGATTCTATGAGAACATATATCTGGGTCTACTCCTTTCAAATCTTTGTAACTCCAAGCAAAAACATCTCTATATTCGCGCAATAGGGCAACTAGCTCTTCTTCTTCTTCTGTCGTCAAATCATGCCCTATATATGTGCATTTTTCTTCTTCTCCTTCTATGGCAACTATTATTTTCTTGGTTTTCTCTCGGTTATCATATGCTTGTCCATCATTCTCTTTTCTATTAGGCCTTCGTACCATGATTCTTCTATCGTCGATTTCATATTTCTTGAAATTCTCGGGTACTTCAAATAAAGATTCCTCTTTTTCCGACATGGTTTCTTTCTTCTTTCTCTTCTTGCCTTCACTCTTATCAGTCACTTGAGTGGCTAACCTTACCTCGTTCGTAATTTCCTCGTGACTCTGAGTGTGAGTCTCTACTTCGTAGAAATATTCTTCCTCTGATGCAAAGGGTGGGTCCATGATAATTGATTCTAAATCAAAATCGCTTACGTCCTCAAATGCATCAGTGTTTGGTTCGCACTCTTCTAAAATTGCATCGCCCATGATTGGCTCTATCGTAAAAACTGAAATGTCATAGCCATCCTCGTCACAGTGGGGTGTCCATTGTTCTTCATTGATGGCTACATCCATGGTTGCTAGTATTTCCGCCCAACCATGGGGTTCAAACTCCTCGTCAGGGAATACTACAGGTGCGTAGGCTGGATCTTGAAGGGTTCGTGGATGTTGTTCCGCACCTAAGGTCCTTGCTTCTAATCGTTCTTCCTCTTGTTTGGCTACTTTACACATCCATAAATGGGTATCCTCATGCAACCAAGAAGGATCTGATTCTAATGAGTGCACGGATTCCGTTTCTACTGGAGTCTTATGGATGGTATTCCATTGTATTGGGGGTACATCTCTATGTGAATAGTCTTTAAGGTTGACTTTGGTAGTCACTCCTAAATGTTGCAAGTACAAAGAATTAGTTCCCCAATCTTGTACAATTTGCAACTGACGCATGAATGGTCGTCCCAATATCATCTCATACGCATGATTTTTAGCAAAGTCACAAATGGCAAAGGTATGCTCAAATTCTACACCACAAGTGGTGAGAGATATGCCTTCTAGTAAGCCTAACGGTTTTTCTATGTGTCCATCAGCCATTTGTAGCTTCATCCTGGTGGGTCTGAGTGCTGGCTTACCCCAACGTTTCCATAAAGCGGTGGTAGCGATGGCTACTCCGGCTCCTGAATCTAAGATGGCTTTCGTGGTGTAGCCCTGATGGGTTATAGGAAGATATGTGTTACCTTCCTCTCCTTCGCTTACGTCTCCAATCTTTTCCACGGGTATCTCTGGTACCTTCTTCTGTGATCCTATCTGAGAGGGTGTGGTAGCTAGCTCAGGGAATTGATTTGCTACGTGCTTCCACAATTCTGGTTTTACCTTTAACAATTCCTCCAGAGTGAGATTACATTGTACTTTGGTATTCTTGATCACTTCCGTATTTCTAGGGATCACTGATTCTTCATTCCTCACTATTATCGTGGGTGCTCTCATACTAATAGACTTAGCTTCCCAAGGCCCTGTGAACTGAGGTAATTCTTGTAGAGAATTAGACTCAAATCCTGTGGGTTCACTCAGTTGTTCCACCTCTACATCATCATATATAGAGGGGATGTCTTGGGGAAATTGTTCCTGCAAATCGTCTATTTCTTGAATAGGAGGATGAGTTCCTTGTTCTTTTCTCCATTTCTCTTCTTGGATTTCTCTTAAAAATTCATGTGAGTACTTATGTATGGAAGATAGGTTATCTTGACTCTCTGTATTGGGTACTTGAGACAGGGATGGTGGATTCCTTTCCTGTGTCTCTGGGACAGTAGGGTTCCTAGACTGATCCTTTTTCTCTTTGCTTTCAATCAAGTGTTCTAGCCTCTCCATTAGTCCTTGAAAGTGTAGTTCCGGTTTTGCCATGTTATTCCAATTAAGATATCTAGAGGCTTCGAACAACGCTTGGGCTAGTTCTACCATCTTCATGCAAAGTTTAGTTCTCTCAATTTCTAGATCAGCTCGAGGGTAGTTTTTACTCATTTCCGTGACTTGAGGTCCCTCTTTTATTCTAGCCTGATATGCACGAAACATCATGTCTAGATCTTCCGGTATGGGTTCCGCTAAGACTGATCCTGATTTCTGAGCTGGGATTTCTTGGTTTGATTCTTGTGAAGCCAATTCTTGTATTTTGGCTCTAGATTCTCTTAGACTTCCTTCCAACTCACTTATCTTTTTACTCCATTTTCTCTTTATCCTTTCTCTAGAATCTTTCCAAGATTTTGTCTTTTTACTACTCGATTCTGCAACTTCACTAGTTTCGGCTACTTTCTCTTGATTAAGCTGTTGGTTTTGTAAGAGCGCCTGGGCTCTGGTTATAGCTTGGATAGGCACGTATGTAGGGTTGGATCCAT
Source organism: Ceratopteris richardii (assembly GCA_020310875.1). Lineage (NCBI taxonomy): Eukaryota > Viridiplantae > Streptophyta > Polypodiopsida > Polypodiales > Pteridaceae > Ceratopteris > Ceratopteris richardii. The sequence continues at coordinate 127,606,708 of CM035429.1, read as the reverse complement.
CTGCGTTGTTTACAATACCTATCACGTTGATCGATGTCACATTTGATGTGTTAACTGGGTTCTTAGGACAATCTTTGATTATGTGTTCTTTGCCACAATCGGCGCAAAAGCCTTGGATGCTATAGTACTGCGATTGCCTTGCTATTGGGGGATGTGGACAATCCTTAATGAAATGATCTCCTTGGCACCTAAAGCATGGTCCTCTAGGGCCCTGTGGTCTCTGTTGTCTCAATTGGGGCCGTGGGTTTGGGTTTGCGTACATCACATTAGTATAGTCTGGCTCCCAACTAGGTTCCATTGGTGGACTATCATAATGATATGTCTCCACATGTTCTGGTGACTCCGTGTAATAAGCGGGTGGACTAGTTACATGAGTAGAGTCAAAACTGTTTGAGTTCGGGTCACTTTCGGTGATCAAGGGTGAAGAAGGCACTAATGCCCTACTTAGGTTCTCTTCTGCAGCAGCGTATTTGACTGAGATGACATTCGCTGGTGGGGGAGGCTGCTGAGCTAACACGGGTTGAGGTCTCTGTTGAGCCTGGTAAGGGTAGTTCTGGGGAGGCCTATAGTAATAAGGCTGAGCATTGTATTGGCCCTGATACCTACCTGGCTGCTGGTATGCTTGCGGGTAGTTCTGTCTCACGATTTGTTTGTTGTATGGGCAGTCCTGAGCCGTATGATTCGTGTACCTTCTCTCAATTGTACAATATTGGCCACTAGGGTTGACATGAGGTTGAGGTGCATTGGGGCACATGTTTGCCAAATGATTTCCACCACAAGTGTAACAACGTACGTTCATCGGTAGCTTGGGCACCTGTTTACTAGAAACTCCTAGTTTTTGGGCCACTTTTTCTGCTAGGTCCTCTATCGAATTAGACAATTTTGTGGATGCTAGAGAAGAACAATCTGAGTCCTTATAGACCTTTGAGAGTTCTAATTCATCTCCTAAGTTGTCCTCAATGTCTATACATATTCTTACACACTCCTCTAGCGTTCTGGGTTCTTTTAGGTACACATAAGAGCGTAGTTTAGCGCTCAACAAGCCATCTAGGAACAGTGATACTTGTTTGGCTTGTGAGGGTAACTCTTGCATTGGACATCGCTCAACGTATTGTCTGAATCTACGACCTGCCAGTCTTACTGTTTCCTGAGGGGTTTGCTTAAAACTATGAATCAACGAAGACGTGTCATGTCTAACCCCACTTTTAGAGAATTCAGTAATGAATGACTCTAAAAAGTGATGGATGTCTCTAAATTGCCTTTGTTGCAGTGGTTGGAACCAAGTTAAAGCTGTATTCTTTAACGTTAGTCCAAATGCATTGTACTGCGTGAACATGTCTTCAACTTGTTCTGCTCTTAGTACTTGCTTGAATTCTGCGACATGGTCATAGGGATCTCCTGTCCCATCAAAGTAATTCTTCATTGATTTTACTAACTGTGTGGGTCTCAATACTCTTGCATGTTCACGTGGTCTAGGTAGAGGAAAATCATCTCTACCACCTGGTATTCCATGTTCTCTTTGTCTATCCGTCCTATTAGTGTTCGTGGTTGTTCTATCTCTCCCTATGGGGTGAGTGAAGCTTACTTCCGGTCTCTCGTAATTTCCTTCTCTTTGATTTCCATGGGCTGAGGATGTTCCTGCCCCTTGTTGATTTGCATTCATGTTTGTTCGGGATGGAGGGAATATCAATTCACCTCTCCAAGTGTAGGTGTTTTTAGCGCGCTCAGGCACCACAAAGACTCTTTCTGAAGTCTCATCCAGGTATACAACCTTTCCAGGTGTATCTGGGTCCTTGAATTCATAGATTGTGATGATGCCTACCTCACTGGGGTTTTCCTTTCTGTACCTCCAAAAGGCTTCATCTGTCTCTTTATTTACGAACAACTCTGTGCTCCTGTTATCTTGAGGGATCCACTCTGGGATGATTACTCTTGTTAATACGGATTTCCCTCTCGGTGTTCTAGGTTCTTCTAACGGTTCTTTTCCTTGAAATTTCCCTTCTGTCTCTAATTGGATTGTGCCAAACTCATTAGTATCGTTTGGCTGCGTACTTAGTACGTACATGGTTCCTTCTTTGTCTATGTAAGCGTCTCTCTCAAATTTCACCACTGGTCTTTCCAATCCAAAGGGTTGATCAGGGTTGTGCAGTTGCACCACTTGCCTTTGCAAACCATCCTCATAGATGCGAGCACCTAGTCGGTTGGTTCGGAGAAACTCTAACTGCGTTCTATAGGGTCCTTCAGGTTTTTCTAGGTATGCTACATGAGATCCTCCTGCTGGTCTGTCTGCGCTGAATGCCATTTCTGATTCGCTAGTTTCTGAGCTCTCGTAGGGATAACTATTATTCAATTGCTGAGCCCAAGATCGTGCAGTGGTTCTTACACTAGCCTCTGATGATCTAAGGCTTCGTCGGTCCGACTTACCTATATGTTTGCCCGATCTAAGGTTCATTAATTTCCTTCCTTGCTCACTCAATTACACACTTAGATCGTCAACAGTCCTTTGTGATTAATTCTTGATTCTTCTTAATTTTTCTTTTCCTTGGATTCTTGTCTTAATATATGCGTCAGGAATTCGACTTTCGTGATGATTTTGAGTTCTCGTTCCGTCAGACTTAGGTTCGTTTCTTTAGGTTTTCGCGTCACACACACCTTTACTTTAAGTCTTAAACTTGATAGAATTAGGTATCTTGAACTTGAGGCGTTCCTATCGACTTAAATCCACAATGCTAACGTTTTAGCATAAGCTAAGAATTGACTGAGGGGGTTGAGTAATCTTCCAACCTCGAGTCGGCTTTTCTGGTTGCTCTGATGCCCTGTTGCCTAAGAAGCCGTGCTTCCCAAGCTCTGTTGTCTTCACTGCCTTGCTTGCTAGCCTTGGATTGCCCTTGCTAGACCTGTAAAATTCCAATGTTAGACCAATTCACAAGATGATTAAACACTTGAGTATATACACCTTTTAAGCTCAAATTTTCAATGTGTGCCCCCTGACTTCCTAGTCCCAGACTAGGTGAACCTCAAAATAGCTTATCCAAAAATAGATGTATTCTTTATGAAAAAAACAGTTGAGGTCACGTAGTACTCGTCACGAGCTTTCTAACGAGCTATTAAGCTCAATAAACGGACTTCGGATGAAAAAGTTATGAGCGTTCAGGCCCTGGGGGGTAAAAACTGACAATCCAATTTTCCCTCAAATATGAGCTAAGGGGTCTCCTATGAGTCTAATGGTCCAAAAATTTTCCAAAAATACCCTCAAAATTGGTCAAAAATTGAAGTCCAAAATTTGCGATGGGGGTGGGCAATCGCGATGGTCTGGGACCGTCGCGATGGTCCGAGCGAACCGTCGCGATGGCGTGGAATTTGGACAATCGCGATGGCGCGAAAAGGTGAACCGTCGCGATGGCCCGAAGTGAACGATCGCGATGGCGTGGAAATGGACCGTCGCGATGGTCCGAAAAATGAACCGTCGCGATGGCGTGATCAGGCGGACAATCGCGATGGCGCGGTCAACGGTCAAAGGTGGACAATCGCGATGGTCCGAAGTGAACCGTCGCGATGGTCCGCGATGCGATGGCTTGAGCCAATCGCGATGGTCCGATTTTGGGCTGTCGCGATGGTCCAAAAAATGAACCGTCGCGATGGTCTATCGTGACACGTGGCACTGTCGTGGCGATGGCATAAGCCAATCGCGATGGTCCGGGGTCAAATGAACCGTCGCGATGGTCCAAGTGGACCGTCGCGATGGCTCAAGTGAACCGTCGCGATGGTCCGAAAAAGCGAACCGTCGCGATGGTCCGGCCGAGCCGTCGCGATGGCGTGAGCCTATCGCGATGGTGCGACACAATCGCGATGGGCTGAGCCAATCGCGATGGTCCACCAAACAACGAATTTTTGAAATGCGATTGTGGTTCCGTGAATGCGCAAGTATCGCCTATCTAGTGGTGTGGTCGCCTACCTAAAAAACCGAAATTTGCAGACCATCGCGATGATCCGCCACACTCGGAAATCTCTGACAGAAAGCACATTTTTTACCTTTTGGAAGCTTTCCTGATGCTCTGAAGCTCTGTACCTGCAAGAAAACTCAAGAAAACACAAGTGCATACAAGCGCAAAAACTCTCTCTCGTTCTCTCGCACGCACAAATGAGGGAAAATGAGGTGAATGGGTGGATATGGTGAATTTTCTGATTTTTTGGAGATGGAGATGATGATGCGATGATGAAGATGGAGTATGGGGAAGGTGAAAAACACTAAAAACTAAGTAAAAACAACAACAAAAACTGAAATTTTTACCTTCCAACGCCACTTCTTGCTATACTCTTACCATCACACATTCGTCCTAGACTCGATCCCCGGCAACGGCGCCAAAATTTGGTGTAGCTCAGTGATGAGTAGCACCTCCTTTAATGTCAATCCGAGGGAGAGGTAGGAGTGATATGAAGATCGTGAATGTGAGATGATGTGAGAGTGAAGGTGAGAAGCACAAAGATGCACACACACATACACACACACACAATGAAGAGACAAGCAAGACACAATGGAAGGTGGGAAATTAGCTCTATTACTCAAGAATACTCTTACAAGCTCAAACTAGCTCTATGCTCACACTAACCAAAATGAACCAACCTCAAAAATGAGCTCTCTAGCTCTTTTTATAGTTTCTAGACTAGTTTTGACCGGTTTCACATCTAGTGACCGGCCTAGTTAAAAAATAGGTCCTAGATGCTATTTGGAAGGGTAAACGATGTCTAAGAATAACGAAAATTGGTACGCGCATTCTACCTAAGCTCCTCAAGCTCGAGGACTCCTCGGCTTGCACAAAATGGAGCTATGGATTACAAAATGGGGTTTTCTTATGATACATATGTTACAATTAGTGATAATAATCACTGTTGAATGTTTGGAGAATTAATAAGAAATATATTTGTTTAAAAAATTGATCCGCCTGGCTCCCTGCTTCGTCTTCACATGCTTCCGTGGCGTCTGTGCCTCTGACTGCTTCCAACAATGCTTCTTCATATGCATCGAGTTCTTTGTCTTTGACCACATGTGTCATATATGCAAAATTATTTGCAATACAACTATCATAGCTTAGCCTTTCAATTGGTTACCTTGCTCTTGAAGACCTCCTTTCATTTCCTTTTGAATATTTCTTCTTCAACCGGTTCAGCTTTACCTTTGGTGTGATCACCTCTTCATACTCTTCTTCGCTTGCATTTGAATTACTATTTTGGGCAGCAGTTTCAGCTTCAAATTTTTCATAACTTTATGTTGGTGATGAGGAATGACTCCCTAGTCTCCCATTCCATGTTGAGCTTTCTCCATGTGATGTAGAAGCTTATCGACCTGGCATTTGAGTGCTTGTTTGCTGAAATTCTACTTGGACAACACCTTCATCATCTTCTCAATCTTCTTCAAGAATCTTCTCTTTCCCTTTGTCTCCAAACCATGGTCTTAGCTCATCAAATACCACATCTCGTAAGACTTGTAGCTCCTTTGTCACCGGATTCTAGCACGTATATCCTTTTTGTTCCAATGAATCAAATGAAAATACATTTTTCCAACTTTGACTCCATCTTTGTCCTTAGTTCTTGAAGAATGTAAACAAAACACACACATCCAAAAACTTTGAGATGTCTAAGGTCAGGTTTCTTATCGGAATAAAACTCCTCAGGAGTTAAATTATGCACTCGAGCTGTTGTGCACTTGTTCATCAAATAAACAGTTGTAGTAGCTGCTTCAACCCAATAGTTTAGTGGCACCTTCATCTCGTTAAGCATGCATCTTGCAACTTCTGTGATATGTCTATTTTTCCTTTTAGCAATTCCATTTTTCCTGAGGCATGTATCTACATGTAAATTGTTGTTTGATGCCATTTCATGACGAAAATCTGAAAAATCTTTGGAGAAATATTCTCCTCCTCCTCCAGCAGACCTCAACATCTTTATGTATCGTCATGTTTCGTTTTCTACCTGTGCTTTAAATCTTTTGAACATAGAGAACACATCTGATTTTTATTTTATGGAAAACATCCATACTTTTATTGAATGACCATCAATAAAAGTGACAAAATATCTATTACCAGCCATCGATGGTTGTTGTGATGTTCCCCATACATCCATGTGTATCAAGTCGAGGACATTCCTTGCCACATAGTTGCTCTTCTTGTATGGTTGTCGAGTTTGCTTTCCTAGTTAGCATGCTTCATAAAACTCATGTAGTCTAGCATCATTGAATCTTAGAAGACCTCTTACCACTTCATGGTTGCTCATGTCCTTGACCTTAGGAATGTTGATATGTCCAAATATTTTGTGCCCCAAATCAATTTCAGCAATCCTCTTGTTTACAAACTGAATATACATCACATTTCCATGTGGTTGTTGAATGTCCAAAGTGAACATCCTACCTTTATTCCTTCCTTGAGAAATGACCTTGAATCCTTCTTTTGGATTCTTTATAAATCAGCCTTTTTCATTGAAGATAACATGATATCCTTTCTCTACCATTTGTCTTACTGAAATCAAATTCTTTGCAATAGTAGGAACATGAAGAACATAAGTCAATACCTTCTTGTCTCTAAGCTTGACTTCTCCAACATGCTCAATTATGTGTTGAGTTTCATCACCGGTTTCCACACATCCTTTTCCACTTGGAGCTTGTAGATTTGTGAATAAATATCCTTTGGATTTTCATATGATTGCTACAACCTGAATTTATAAACCATTTTTGGTCATCACTTCTCGGGTTGTTGTACTCATGCTTCATGGCAAGCATGGTTTGCTTGTCTCCTTCACTTGTACTTGCATAGTTATTTTGGTTCCTTTGGTTGCCTCCATTCAACCTTCCATTCTTTTGCCAGCAATCATTTGCATAATATCCTACTTTACCACAATGATAACATGTTATACCTTTATGAGGATTGTATGAACCTTCACCTCTTCCTCTATTTCTTCCTCGACCTCTTCTATATGTGTTGTCATTTGAGTTGTCCTTGTTGTCCTCTGAGTTGTGTTGGATGGAATTTGTGTTGTTGTAGCTTCTTCCTCTTCCTCTTCCTCTTGAGCCTCCTCTTGAGTTCCTTCCTCTATGTTGACCTGCATATAACATTTGGTTATAGTTTTCTTTACCTTTGTTGCCTTCTCCTTGTTGAGCAGCCTCTTTAGCCACAAGATTTGGTATAATCTTGTCAAATGTTGGTAGAGGATCTCTATAAAGAATGTTTGTGATGAGGGCTTCCACTTCTCTTCACTCCTCAAGCCATTGAGGGTTGTTTGGATGATGTCTTCCTCTTCTATCTTGCATCCAATTGATGCTAGCTGTTCTTGAAGCTCTTTGATCTTCAATGTATACTTTAAGGTAATCTGTCATTCTATACCTCCAAGACTGAAAATTATCTTTATCTAACTTCTCAACTTGCTATCCTAAATCAACCATTGAAAACTTCCAAGTTTGAAGTTTACCTCAAATATGTTGCGGTGCTCTTTCTTGACTTTACAAAGCTCCCCCTTGATTTGTAGCTTCTCCTTTGCTTTACTTCATTTCCAATGCTTTGCCTCTTCAAGCTCCAATGCTTTGATACCAACTATTGGAGAATTCCTCTCCTATGCGTAATAGAAAGTGTAGAAGACCTTTAGCTGAACATTAAAATGAAATCTGTTATCAACTCAAAAATTCAATGGACTTGAGGCTTTGGCCACTCAGACTAGAAACTTTACATGTGCTATCAAACACTCAATTTAGAGTAGTTTTGGTTTGGCAACTCTTTGCCTCAAAATAGGTTGCTTGTCCACTCAGTTAAGTTGAAAACGCGACTTCACTAAAAACTAAATAACTCACAGAGCATGGTGAATCTCACAAACAATTTCTGAACAAACAAAGTATAAAAGATAAGATTTTCAAGGAATATTGAAAATCTAAAAATGGATACATACATTGAGAGATATGACTCTTGCAATTAGGCTACCCAAAAAATGGTATGCAGTTGGACATAGTCTATGAGACTGAAGAAAAAGAAATGACTGAAACCAAATGAACTGCCTACAAGGGGATATTAGTGCCTTCTTCCTCTATTATTGAGTATCCTCCCTTGCCTCTTTTGTAGCCAAATGACCACAAGCTCTCATGATGAGTTTGAGAGCTCTTCTCCACAACTCCTCTGCTACTTTGATCAGCCACTCTTCTCTTCAAGTTTAGTTGTTGATTCTTTTTTATTGATTCTCTTTTGGCCTCCAATACTTGTTGAAGTAAATGATTCCATTTTTCATTTTTGTATTTCCTTCTATTTGAAGAAAATCCATTTTGCAAAATATATACGATGTTGCTTCTTTATTTTTTAACATTGCAATTTCCAAGAATAGGTTTTCTTCCATGCTTCATGAGGAGCCATACCTTGGAGTGATTGGGATGGTAGGCTATTCACAAGATACACAATAGTTGAAATAGCCTCTTCCCATAGATAAGGTGGCAACCTCTTTTCTTCAAGCATTGTTCTGGCTTATATAACAAATGTCTTATTTCTTCTCTCTGCAATTCCATTCAATTAAGGAGATTACTTGGTAGTCACTTCCCTCGTGATACCTTTATCATGCAAGAATGCATCAAATTCCTTGGAGAAGTATCAACCCCATCAGATCTGAGTTTCTTGAGTGATTTACTTGTATGATTCTCCACATGTGCTAGATATGTTTTGAAGCAATCAAACACTTCATTCTTATTCTTGATAAAGTATAGAATAGTCCATCTACTATGGTCATCAATAAATGAGACATAATACCTTGATCCTGCCAATGAATGTTCTTGACTTGGTCCCCACACATCAGTGTGTACTAAGTCCAAAAGGTTGTTGTGAATGTAGCCTTTGTGGTTGAATGGTTGCTTTGCACCTTCCCAATCTTACATGCATCACATTTGTTGATCATGTGTTGGTTTGATTTGTTTGGCAGTCCTAGAACACTTTGATCCTTGCATATATCTTTCAAGGTTCTTTCATTCACATGAGCTAGCCTCTTATGCCACACTTCAAGCTCACTTAGATTTTGAGACCCAAATTTGAGTAGAGTTATGTTTCTTATTTCTCCTACTTCAAAAGTAAAGAGCCTATCATGATTCTCACCTCTGGCTATCTTCCTGAAGCCTTGACATGGATCTTCCACAAAAACTCCATGTTGGGTGAATGTAACTTTCAAGCCTTTCTCAACTATTTGAGATACACTTATTAGGTTTTTTGTAGTAGTGAGAGCATAGAGTACATTGCTTAGAATTTTTCTCTTGCCATTGGAAGCCTTGACATTACCAATCTTCTCCACACGATGCTTTCTTTTATCCCCTGTTTGAACTTCACGTCTATGCTTTGGAATTTCCAAATCAAATAAGAGAGCAATGTTGCCTACAACATGATTTGAACATCCTAAATATATGTAGAATAAATTATCATCTTATTTACCTTCCAAAATGGCTTAGATGAATCAAAAGCAATGAGTCATCATGTTGTTGATCTTTAGAATAATTGTTGTAGTCCCTTTTGTTATGGCCTCTATTGTTATTGTTGAAGTTGTGTCCACCTATGCCTCTATTGCTGCCATATCCACCTCTTCCACTTCCTTTATGGGTCTTCCCATTAAGCCCTCAATTCTGAGTGGTGTGGTTGGTCTTATCACACATGGCACAAGGTGTTAGCTCAATAATTTTTTGTCTTTTGTGCACTAAGAGGCTTGCATTTTGTAGAGTATATGATCAATTTAGGTGTTTTGCAAAGGAGAAATGCTTGTCCGTGATGTCAAACTACAATCAAATGTAATGGGTTGAAGGAGAGTCTTTGTATCGCATAATTGCCTATTACCATAGAGGGGCAACAATAGCATGTTAGAGAGGCTGATTGGAAGAGCTATGAATTAAGCTACTTGTGCCATCATAGTTTGGTAACACTTTTTAGGTGGCAGATTCAAAATTCAAATTCACTTCATGACTATAAAACTACATGACTTTTAATCGCGGGTAGAGAGCATAGGATTCATTGAACTTCAAGATTGTGGCTACACTAAGCCCACATACGTATGAGTAAGGGTACATCATCGCCCTTGTATCATACCTTCATAATTACATACATTTGATTCCTTTATTGCAAGTCATTTTTTGTGTATTGATTCATTTATTGCAAGTCATTTACTGTTATATATTGCAAAGTCTTCATTTCAATGATATTGATCAGCAACTTTCTCTGTGTATACTCCTCCAATTGTTGTGATTCAACTTGGAATAGGTAGCGTGGTTTGTCATCTTGTTAGATATCAATGTTTATATCATTTGGCTCATTAGAATGTGAGATAACTACTCTGCAAGCAACCTATGTCTGTTCACTTGCATCTTCCTAAAAAGTTTGGATTACTTCCCCAACTTCTTAATATCATTTCTCATCATATACGCATCCTAAATTAGTGAAATAACTTCTAATAGTGAGCTAAGGTCTTCATTTAGCTATTTCTAAAAGCTCTTGGCTCAGTTGTAATCAATGTGTAGTTTTAGAGTACCTTAGTAGACACTTTAAGTAGACACTTTAGCTTCCCAAATATGCGTTTGGACACACTATGTACCTTGGAACACCATCCTCAAATATTTATATCAAAACAGATAACTTTCATAGTTGAGGGGTTCCAAAGACTTGCTATTTATGGACTAGGTTCTTCTCAAAAAGTTACTCAGAGGGATGTTGTTGGCATACAAAGCAACAGAGGAGTCATGCACAATACGGCAACAAGGCCAGATCATTTTTTCCATGGATTATGTACAACTCAAGTGATTTTAATCACTACACAAACATTGTAAATCCCGTTTTTGGTAGATTAGACTCCATTTTGTGCAAGCCGAGGAGTCCTCGAGCTTGAGGAGTATTAGAAGTACCATCGTACCAATTTTCATAATTTTTAGACTTCGTTTGAGCCCTCAAATAAGCCCTGGAACCTAATTTTTAACTAGGCCGGACACTAGGTCTGGACAGGGCCAAAACTAGTCAAAAAACTATAAAAAGAGCTAGAGAGCTCATTTTTGAGGTTAGATTGTAATTGAAACGAACTTGTAAGAGCATTTTGAAAGTAATCTAAAAGCTCCATTGATTCTCACTCTTTGTCTTGCCTAGTGTGCGCGTGTGTGTATGTGTGTGCATGCTAGTGTGCTTCTCACTCACGCACTTGTGCAGCCACTTGCTCGAGGTCTTCATACCATCCTCACGTCTTCCCGGATTGACATTAAAGGAGGTGCTACTCATCATTGAGCTACACCAAATTTTGGCGCCGTTGCCGGGGATCGAGCTTTGAGGACGAGCGTGTGATGGTAAGACGTAGAGTTGACACGTTGGAGTTGTAGGTATTTTCTTCACTCTCATCGATTTTCTTTTACCTTCTTCTCCATCTTCATTTCCATCATCATCATCACCATCTCCCACCTCCGTCTCCATCATCGCGAAAATTTCAGTTTTTTGACTATATCCCCATCTCCACCTCATTTCCCTCATTTCACTTGTGAGAGAGAGCGAGAGAGCGAAATTGCGTGTGCTGTTTTTGCTTGTTTCTTGAGTTATCTTGCAGGTTCTTGCTGTATCATCATCCCTAGCAGTGTGCGCAGGTACGACAGGCTCTGCACAGGCCTCGGGACGACGACCTCTGTCTGTCGCGACAGACAGAAAAACTTTAAATTTTGTGAATGCATGTTTAGCACGGTAACCTACACCATTAGGGCACTCTAAATCACTAGAAGTTTCTCAAAAATTTGCGTTTTTTCAGTCTATCGCGACAGACACTATCTATCGCGACAGACACCGTCTATCGCGACAGACAGAAATCCACGACAGACACTGTCTATCGCGACAGACACCGTCTATCGCGACAGACAGAAATTCACGACAGACACTGTCTATCGCGACAGACACAGTCTATCGCGACAGACACCGTCTATCGCGACAGACAGAAATCCACGATAGACCCCGTCTATCGCGACAGACACCGTCTATCGCGACAGACAGAAAATTCACGACAGACACCGTCTATCGCGACAGACACCGTCTATCGCAACAGACACCGTCTATCGCGATAGACAGAAATCCACGACAGACACTGTCTATCGCGACAGACACCGTCTATCGCGACAGACAGAAATTCACGACAGACACCGTCTATCGCGACAGACCAGTCTATCGCGACAGACACCGTCTATCGCGACAGACAGAAATCCACGATAGACCCCGTCTATCGCGACAGACACCGTCTATCGCGACAAACAGAAAATTCGCGACAGACACCGTCTATCGCGACAGACAGAAATCCACGACAGACACTGTCTATCGCGACAGACACCGTCTATCGCGACAGACAGACATTTTCGGCAAAAATTAAGGGGTAAATTTTTGGGAATTTAGGCTAAATTTTGGGCATATTTGCACTCTCAAGTACTCATATACTTACAAAGGCCTTAGAAAATGAATTAAAACCCCTGAAGGGTTCTGTTTGTCTAGTCAACCCCCTAAACCCTGAACGGTCATAACTTTTTCATACGAAATCCATTTTCTGAGCTCTAGGGCTTGTCGGAAAGCTCGTGACATATACTACACGCCCTCAACTGTTTTTTATAAGAATACCGCGTTGATTTTCAGATAGGATATTTGGAAGTTGACACACAGAGGGGTAGAAACACCAAGGGAGCTCTAGAGGAAATTTCTAGCAATACAAAAGGGGGAACAAGGGTCATTAAAAAAGTGTCTGAAATAAATTGTCTGTCAATTGAAGGTCTACTTGGAGCTAATCTTGGGACTTATGCAGGTCTATTGAGAAGCAATTGAGAGCGTCCAGGCAAGGGTTTTGCGCAAGCTTGAGAATCAACTTCTCGAGCACTAAAGAGCAAGGTTTGGCAAAAAAGGTCTATTGAGAAGCAATTGAGAGCGTCCAGGCAAGGGTTTTGCGCAAGCTTGAGAATCAACTTCTCGAGCACTAAAGAGCAAGGTTCGGCAAAAAAGGTCGGAATACTCTCAACTCCTCTTCGTCAATTCCTAGCTTAGGCTAAGAACGATTAGAAGTAGGAGTAAGTCAGGGCGACGATAGGCCACTATCAAGTTGAAGCATACCTAAACTTTCAAGCTCAAGCTAAGGTCATAATCCTTGTACTGTCGAGAATTTTAAAGGGAAAGAACTTAACGTGGAACGATCAACTGTAAGTGCGAAACAACATTCAAATATTCCTGACGACGTGATATCAGACAAGAACTCAAACACGATAAAATACCTAAAAAGAACCAAGCGACTAATATAAAGTAACCAGCAACGAGGTTGTACTCTGGGCAAAGAATTGGGCTACTTAGATAGGCATATGAACCTTAGATCGGGACGACATCTAGTAAGGGAGAGACAAAGCCTTAGATCTTCAGAGGCTAGTGTTAACCACACTGCTAGGTCTTGGGCCCAGCAGTTGAGCCACCACTCGTACTACCCTAGCTCTGAGACCAGTGAGTCGGAGATGTCTCAAGGCATGGACAGACCTACGGGAAGTTCAGGTGTGCCTTACTTGTACAGGGTAGAAGGCCCTTACAAAACACAGTTGGAATACCTTAGGACCAACCGATTAGGTGCTAGCATCTATGAGGACAGCCTAGGAAGATCCGTGGTCCAGATTAAAAACCCTGACCAATCCATAGGACTAGAGCACCCAGCTGTCAAGTTTGAAAACGGTGCATACCTGGACAAGGAAGGAACCATATACGTAGTCACCAGTCACCCAGATAGGACATATGAGTTTGGAAATGTAATCTCAGAAGCGGACTTAGGTGGCTTGGAACAAGGGAACATGGGTGCGGAACCTAGAACCCCTCGAGGTAAATGAGTTCTCACTAGGATTATCACACCTGAGTGGGTACCCCAAGACAACAAGAGCATAGAGTTGCTCCTCAATCGAGAAACCGACGAAGCCTTCTGGAGGTATAAATCTAATCAGCCAACTGATATAGGAAACATCATGATCTATGAGTTTAAGGATCCGGATAGCCCAGGTAGAGTGACCTACTTAGATCACACTTCAGAACGGATCTTTGTGGTGACAGAGAATGATAGGCATGCTTACACTTGGAAGGGCGAGTTCATTTTCCCTCAACCAAGATCAAATGTATCCTATGGTCACCGTGGAGCTGGAACATCCCAAGCTCATGGAATGCAAAGAGACAGAAGTAGAGATAGACCAGAAGTAAGTTTTGCCAACCCAGGGGGCAGAGAAAGAACGAGGACGGAAACGAATAGGGTAGAACTTGAGATGCTTAGAGCTCACAGGAACCAAAGAAACGTGGATGGATTCCCGCTGCCGAGACCTAGAGAGCACACAAGAACTCTGAGACCGACCCAGCTAGTTAAGTCCATGAAGAATTACTTTGATGGCACAGGAGATCCCTATGATCACGTGGCAGAATTCAAGCAAGTCTTGAGAGCTGAACAAGTGGAGGATCTATTCACGCAGTACAATGCCTTCGGTCTAACCCTTAGGAACACCGCACTTACATGGTTTCAGCCATTGGATGAGCGCCAGTTCAGGAGCATAGACCAACTCCTAGAAGCATTTATTATTGAGTTCTCCAAGAGTGGCATAAGACACAACACCTCCTCACTGATTCACAGCTTCAAGCAAACCCCTCAAGAGACTGTGAGACTTGCAGGAAGAAGATTTAGGCAATACCTCGAAAGATGTCCTGTTTCGGAGCTACCCACATCTGCCAAACAAGTAGCCTTATTCCTTGACGGATTACTGAGTACGAAATTGAGATCCTATGTGTATCTGAAAGACCCTAGGACTATAGAAGAGTGTGTACGTATGTGCATTGACATTGAAGATAACCTAGGGGAAGAACTAGAGCTTTCCAAAATCTACAAAGATTCAGATAGTGCAGCTAGTCAATCTTCCACGCAATCCACATCAATTGAGGAACTCGCAGAGAAAGTGGCCCAGAAATTAGGTGTAACTAGCAAACAAATCCCAAGGTTTGCCCCTATGAAAAGGTGCTATACATGCGGTGGCGACCATATGGCGAATGTCTGCCCCATTATGGCTCAGCCCCAAGTAAATCCTAGTAGCCAATATTGCACCATAGAACGGAGATACACCAATCACACCGCACAAGATTGCCCATACAACAAGCAGGCGATTAGGCAACCCTACCCCCAGCCCTACCAACAAGGCAGATACCAGAACCAGTACCCTTCACAACCATATGGCAGGCCACAACAAAATTTCCAACCTCAATATCAAAACCAACAAAGGCCTCAGCCTGTGCTAGCACAACAACCCCCAGCCCCAGCTAATGTGATTCCGGTAAAGTATACTGCTGCAGAAGAGAACCTGAATAGAGCTATAGTCCCTGTAACATCCTTGCTTTCTGAAAGTGACCCGAGTGACCATAGCTTTGATTCCACCCATGTTGATAGCCCCCTGGCCTACTACATGCAGTCTCCTGAGCATGGTGAGTCCTATTATAGCGAAGAGACAAACGAACCTAGTTGGGAGTCAGATTACACGAACGTCATGTATGCAAACCCCAATCCTAGGCCTCAATCTAGGCAAGTAAGACCTCCATTCCCAAGAGGACCGTGCTACAGATGCCAAGGAGATCACCTCATTCGTGATTGTCCCTTGCCTCCACCTACACAACCCCAGTCAGTAACAATCCAAGGTTTTTGCCAAGATTGTGGAAAAGAACATCTCTTACGAGATTGCCCTAAGAATCCTAATAATATGCCAAAAATCACTCCTATCAACGTTATTGGGTTAGTGGTAGATTCCACAGGAAGTGTCACTTCCACTGCTCCCGTACAGGTAGTCACTCGAGCTCAAGCATTGCAGCAAAACCAAGGGGTAGGCCAGGAAAAGAGCCCAGATGCTAGCGATACTGAGAGCCAAAATAAAAAGAGAACAAGAGCTTGGAGAGATAGCCGCGAACGCATGAAAAGGCAATGGGCAAAGAAGATGAGTGAACTTGAGGAGAGTCTATGAGAAACCAAGGCTAAAATCATAGAGATCACATCTCAACCGCCCTCTCACACATTCCCACCGCTACCATCCCCCTCACCCTCCATCCCTCCATTCTCTAAGACACCCCACGTAACCCACCCACCACCCCAAACAGGATCAGTATTAGCTGATCCCACTCCTGAAGACATAGACATGATGCTTAAAGCATATCAGGCCAGAATCCAAGAAGGGCCAAACGTCACGGATCATGACAAGTGCTATCCTAGAGCTGACCTAGAGATAGAAAGAACCAAACTGTGCGCGAAAATGGTCGCATTGGCTTAGACTATGTTTGAAGCTAGTCGCCTTTTCAATTACTCGGGCTCAGCCAAAACGCAATTACACTTGGATGGATTCCTAGAGAAGTTAGAGGGAATAATTGCAAGATCTGCCAAGGAAGAAAAAAATCAAGAAAAAGATAAAGCAAGCAAAAACATGAACCATTCCCCATCGGAAGTTTATGTGGCCAGTTCTACTAAACCAGACAACTTTCCCTCCTTAGAAAGGATAGAGAGGCTAATTGCACAATCAGAAAAGGAACCTGCCCCTCAAAGAAAGGAAAGGGCAAGAGAACGGATGAGCAAGCCTCTTCAGGAAGCCCATGTGCCTCCCCAAGAAGCTTATCCTTCCCCCCAAAAGGCACATGAGCCTCCTTCGAAAGCTTACGTACCTCCACAGGTTGCCTACATTCCTTCTCAGGGAGCGTATGAGCCTGTCCGGCAAAGTAATAGAATGAGTAACCCTCCCCAGGGAGCTTGCGCTCCAGCCATCCGTGAGAACGAGGAGAGAGCCAACGATAGAATAAGCCCTCCTTCCCAGGTTGCTTATGCGCCTAATTCTACAGAGCCAGACACTTCTTCTTCTATGAATCGGTTTGCACCAGACTTCCTACGAGAGATTCAAGAAGATAAATGGGATAACGAAAGTGAAGTCGCCCCTCCCTTTGAACTTGTGGATGATGCACACGACCAATTCCCACAAGACATCCCATCTATTTACGGGGAACGTGAGAGTGCTCAGTCTCACGAGAGCTTGGACTTTGAGTCTAATTCCATACAAGAGCTACCCCACTTCACAGGCCCATGGGAAGCAAAGTCCACATGTATGAGAGCACCCACAGTCATGGTAAGGAACGACGACTCAGTCATACCAAGGAACACGGAGGTAGTAACGAACACCAAGGTGCAATGCGATCTCACTTTGGAAGAACTGCCTGAGGATAGACCAAATGCGCGGAAATATGCAGCCAGTCGAGTCACTGAAGTTGCAAAACCTCATTCCCGGGCAGGATCCCATAGGACAGTGCCAGAAATTCCCTTGGATAAGATAGGAGATATGTGTGAAGGTGAAGAAGGGAACACCTATCTTCCCATCACCTACCAGGAGTACACCACCAAGGCAATTTTGGACTCAGGGGCAGGAGTTGCAATTGCCACCACCTCCTTATGGAAGCGTTGGGGCAAGCCAGCACTCAGGCCAACGAGGATGAAACTGCAGATGGCCGATGGTCATATTGAGAGACCCTTAGGATTGCTAGAAGGAATAACTCTCACCACTTGTGGTGTTGAGTTTGAGCATAGCTTTGCTATATGTGACTTCAGCAAAAATCATGCCTATGAGATGATTTTGGGAAGACCATTCATGCGACAGTTGCAAGTGGTACAGGATTGGGGGACCAATTCTTTGTACCTGCAGCACTTAGGTGTTACGACCAAAGTCAATCTCAAGGATTATTCTCATAGAGATGTCCCTCCTATCCAATGGAATCCCATCCATAGAGCCAAAGACGATTCAGAATCAGTGCATTCCATAGGGTCTGGATCCTCATGGATGCATGAAGACACTCACTTATGGATGTGCAAAGTAGCAGTAGAGGAAGAGAAGACAGAAAAGGCCAGAGAAATAGGTGCAAACGAAACTCATAGACCCATTCAAGACCCAACCTATGCACCTGTAGTCTTTCCTGACGAGGAATTTGAACCCCATGGCTGGGCAGAAATTTTAGCAACCATGGACGTAGCCATCAATGAAGAACAATGGACACCTCACTGTGATGAGGATGGCTATGACATTTCAGTCTTCTCCATAGAGCCAATCATGGGAGAGGCAGTTTTAGAAGAATGCGAACCTAGCCCTGATGCATTTGAGGATGCAAGTGACTCCGACCTAGAGTCAATCATTATGGACCCACCATTTGCATCAGATGAAGAATACTTCCATGAAGTAGAATTTCAACCCCAGAGGCATGGAGAGCTTACAAATGATGTAAGATTAGCAACACATGTGAGCCCAAAGGAAGAAGGAAAGAAACGAAAGAAGAGAGAAGTCTCACCAGAAGAGGAAGAATCTTTGTTTGAGGTCCCGGAAAATTTTAAGAAGTATGAGATAGATGACAGGAGAGTCATGATAAGAATGCCTAAACGAGAGGCACAATCAGGAGAGGCCTATGATAACAAAGAAACTACTAAGAAAATAGTAGTGGCCATAGAAGAAGGAGAGGAGAGATGCACGTATATAGGCCATGACCTGACAGAAGAAGAAGAGCAAGAATTGATTGCCTTGCTAAGAGAATACAGAGATGTATTCGATTGGAGTTACAAGGATTTGAAGGGTGTTGACCCTGACATATGCTCACACACCATTCCCATGACTTCAGATGCTAAACCCTCTAAGCAAAAGCCCTATACATATAACGATAATTACGCTGCTAAGATCAAAGAAGAGATAGATAGACTGGTCGAAGCTGGATTTATCTATGAAATTGAGCACACTGAATGGGTGTCCCCCATCGTAGTGGTGCCCAAGAAGAACGACAAACTGCGCGTGTGCATTAACTTGAAGAAGGTTAATGCAGCCACTATTCGAGATAACTATCCGCTTCCCATCACAGAACATCTCTTAGAAAGAGTGGAAGGCAAGGAAGTGTACAGCTTCCTTGATGGATTTTCGGGCTACAATCAAGTAGCCATAGCTCCAGAGGATCAGCATAAGACAGCCTTTGCCACAGAATGGGGCATTTTTGCTTTTAGAGTAATGCCATTTGGGCTTACCAATGCACCAGCTACCTTCCAGAGGCTGATGTGCCATGTGTTTAAGGAGTTCCTGAGGAAGAGTTTAGAAGTCTATGTTGATGATCTTTGTGCTCATTCCAATATTAGACAAACCCACATTCCTGAACTCAGACAAATCTTTGACAAATGTAGAGAATATCAAGTCTGCCTGAACCCAGAAAAGTGCGTTTTTATGGTTAGGCAAGGCAAGATTCTAGGACATATAGTGTCAAAGAATGGCATATCTACCGACGAAGAAAAAGTGAGAGCCATAGCAGAGCTACCTAGGCCAAAGAATGTCAAGGAAGTACAAGCTTTCATGGGGCATTGTGGTTATTACCGACGATTTATACACATGTATGCTGTCATTGCAAAGCCCATGTACGGACTCCTGACTAACTTTGAGTGGACGGATGAATGTGAGAATTCCTTCCAGGAGCTTAAACGAAGATTATGTTCAGCACCAATCTTGACCACACCAGATTGGAATAAGCCATTCCACGTTCACGTGGATGCATCCAATTATGCCATTGGGTGTGTGCTGGCACAACCTACTGGTGAAGGTAATATGGATCTTCCAATTGCCTATGCCAGTAGACAGTTGAATGCGACTGAACGAAATTACACCACCACGGAGAGGGAAGGTTTAGGCATGGTATATGCAGTTAAGAAATTTAGACACTATTTGCTTGCAAATAAGTTTAAATTTTTTACTGATCATCAGGCATTGTTATATCTCGTAAACAAGCCATGCAATACAGGAAGATTAGTAAGATGGTTTCTCTTGCTAATGGAATATGATTTTGAGGTTGTAGTAAGAAAAGGGAGGACCCATTTGAGAGCTGATCATCTTTCTAGGCTCACATCGGGAGAAGCCCCACAAGGAGTACCAGATGACCTTCCTGATGCTTACTTGTTTAATTTGGAAGTGGTGCCGCAGTGGGCTAAGCCATTGGTACCAGTATTGACATACGGGCCTAACCATCCAGTGGTAAACACACGGGAGAGGTTGTAAAAGCCCAAAAGTACCACATCATGGCAGGAAGCATGTACAAGCACACAGATCAAGGGATCTTGGCTTGTTGCGTAGAAGAGGATGAGTACGCTAAATGGTTGCAATTAGCACATGTAGGTGCGTTAGAGCAACACCATTCAAAGCAACGAACTTTACAAACTCTAAAGAGATTCGGTGTGCATTGGCCAACTATGGAAGCGGATGTCCAAAAGTTGTGCAAGGAATGCCCAATCTGTTGCACTAAACCACCAGTGGAACATGCCACTCTCTATCAAGTATCCATTGTGCCAGATTGGAGTGAACCTCTAGTATCATTCTTGAGGACAAACACATTCCCTCCAGACATGACTCTGGCTAGGAAAAGGAGTTTAGAACAAGAAGCCTTGGATTACTCACTCATTGGTGATAATCTATACAAACGCGGTAAGGATGGTTACCTGAGACTGTGTGTCCATGAGAGTGAATATCTTAAGATCTTAGAAACTGCTCACCAAGGTGTAGCAGGAGGACACTTTGGACCGGATCGGGTGATCAAGGCAATACTATTTGCGGGGTTCTGGTGGCCGACCCTTCACATGGATGCACATACCTATGTGAAACGGTGTGATGTCTGTCAGAGGACTCAGTATCCTATACGCAAAGATGAGATGCCACTGAAGCCTATGATGGGTGGACGTGCATTTTCTAAGTGGGGAATAGACTTCGTAGGTCCTATTAATCCCCCAGCTAAGGGTTCTCATGCGGAATACATCATTGTTGCAACAGATTATCTCACCAAGTGGGTAGAGGTAAAGGCTACGACAAAGAACGATGCTCAAACAACTGCTAAATTCTTGTTTGAGAATGTATTCACGAGATACGGGCTACCTATAGAGCTTGTAAGTGATAGAGGCACTCATTTCCTGAACGAAGTGATTGAAAATCTACTCCAAGAATTCTTGGTAATACACAAGAAGTCTGCCCCCTATCACCCTCAAGCTAATGGACAAGCTGAGAGCACTAATAAGATTTTATGCAATGTACTGACAAAATTAGTGAACACTAAACGCTCTGATTGGGACAAACAGCTACACCATGTTGTTTGGGCATACCGAGTTGCCTACAAAACGGTACTCCAAGCCACCCCCTTTCAGATGGTATTCGGCCAAAACGCTGTGTTACCCTTGGACTTCTTGATTCCTACATTAAGAGTAGCACAAGAACACGAATGGACAGGTCATGAGCTCTCCTCTAGAATTTTTGACCTTGAACGATTAGGAGAAACAAGACTGAGAGCAGCGGCAGGAATATATGCAGCCAAGAAGATACAGAAGGCATATTTCGATGCCCATGTGAAGGATAAGGGCTTGAAAGCAGGAGATCTAGTTTTAGTCTATACACTGAAACAACACGCAAGGAAGCTAGAAAAGAGAGGCTACGGACCTATGATCATCAACAGGATCTCCACGAGTGGAGCAGTACAATTAGCCACGCTAGAAGGTGATATCCTCCCAAACTATATTAGCGGTTGTAGAGTCAAGTTGTATCAGGAACCCCTCACGGAGGAAATGCTCAGCCAACTCAACACTGCTAAGAAACGCAAAGAGGAAGAAAAGCGCATTCGAGAAGAGGCTCAAGCAGAAGCTTTAGAACGCATCAGAAGGATGAAGTTACGAAGGCAAGGCCGAGATCAGACCAGAACAGATGACTATGCAGATCAAGGATATCCCATGGCCATGTGTGAAGTTGCAGGAACAAGCTCGCATAGAATAATTGATAGACGTCCTTTCATAACCATAGATATAGGACAAGGAAAGAGTGCAAGGACCGTAAGAGCCTTGATTGACTCAGGTGCAGCCACTAGTGCTGTTAAGTTGTCTTACTGTCAAGAGTTGCAGGTACTTGTCAATCCTGTGGAAGCATATCTCATAGGATTGGGAGGCGTGGAAACCCCTTGCATGGGCGAGGTGGAACTTCCCCTCTACATTCACGATGAGGCAATGACTGTTAAAGTACTAGTGTGCCAAGATGAGGATCTCACTGAACCTCTCGTCTTGGGTCAAGATTGGATCTATGACCAAGCAGTCAATCTAAACCTAAGAAGTGGACTTCTCCAGGTCTGGGTCAATCATAGTCGAGTTACAGTAGAATTAGACAATGGAGCACTCAAGGAACTAGGAAAGGCACAGACTCCTGGTCCTTCCAGGGGTACACATGAAGATGACCATGCTGTTCTTGTTCAAAACCCTGTGTTGCAGAGGAATGATATTTGCAAAAAAGGAGTCAGGGATGCAACGGAACTCCCTTCTTTTTCAAAGGCCAGAAGGAGGCAGCAACCAAAGGTGGATCACAGGCAGAAGAAGCAGAGTACTACCTATGTCCGAGATCAAAAGTACCTGCGCAGCAGAATGTCCCAGAAAATAAACCAGGTGTGGGTGCGGAAAGGCGAACAACCGGTTGCACCACCGTCAACTACACGGGCAAAGCCTCTTATTAGTAACCAACAACACGACGCTAATAAGAAGTCTTTCAGAAATTCTTCTGCTAAAGTAAAATCTATTTGGGTGCCCAAGAAGTCGATGAAGGCAAGCCCACAATCAAGACAAATTTGGGTGCCTAAGGCTTGCTTGAGAGCACAAGTAGCTACGCCAAGGCCACAACCTATGCAGCATATCCCAATTACGCATACAGTCCGTCTTCACTCGTTCTCGACACTCAGGAAGACACCAAGAACCAAGAGCACGCATGTAATCACTTGTAAATGGGTCCCTAAAAGGCCTCATATTCAAGCAGATACACCTATAATGTTCTCTAGCGCCTCTACGAAACCAAAGGAAAAACCCATCCACTACATTTGGCAGCTTAAGACCTGTATTAAACCCCCCGACCCCAATTTGTAAATTCACCCCCACTTACTAACGGCATTAGTCTCCTAGGAATACACAAACATTAACTACACTCACTGTCTTCGTGCACTTACTAACCACTAACTCACCATCTACCTCATGTTAATGTTGTAACGGGGACAACAACGGATTTATTCTGTCCATTACGATGTTAACACATGATTCTATATTCTCACAGAATCAGAAGGCAAGAAGTAAAATGGCAGAAGCGACAGGTTCGGGCTCACAAGTAGGGATACTTACTGCAGGAATTGATGTGGATAGTCTACCTGTGGATGTGCCCCCGACTGAACGACCAGTGGAGATGCAGCACCTTCAGCAAATCCCGGTGCCAGATCCACCTACAGGGATCACGGAAAGAGTCCATGCCAATTCTCATTGGGTCAATGGCATGCCAGGTCCATTAGGAGAGGCCAAGTATATCTGGGAGTCTAAGTGCGAGTATGAGAGATCATGGGTGCGATTCCAATTTTTCTCCAAGGAGTTCGAGACTTTACAGAACACCGAGGATCTCCAGACCATATGGCAACGAGCAGGGTTGGCAGAATATTTTGAAGCCCCACTACCTAAACCCGATCTCCTCCGATGTTACTATTTGGTCTCCATATTACAAGCTAATGAAGATAAGGACAAACCCGGATCATTTGTTCTCCCCTCATTGCTGGGCAACAACGAGTTGAAGAGGTTTGAACTTACTGTGGAGTTGGTAAGCGACGCTTTGAATATGCATGGCACGCATGTACCCTCTGAAAAGGATGCTCTCGTTCCCACTAACATGAAGGATAGGAAACTATTGAAGCTTAAAGACATGGCAGCATTCACCCCAAATGTGTCCATCCCTCTCCGCATGTGCATGCAACATTTTGCCTTTCCCGGCCAAGACCGATTCACACAACCACACAAGAAGATCTGGTTCGCTCTCTACTTAGCGGAAGCAGGTGCGTTACCCATTAAGCTACCAGTATGGATCATAGATCAGTTGTATGAAGCAAACAAACGGGCTTCTAGGAAATTAGTGGTGAACGGATGCTGTGCAATCACACGCATTATTTACCGATGCCTAGCATATGATGTCCCCATTGAACGTGCCTTAACTTGGGCACAATTACAAATGTTTAAAAGGCTCAAGACGTCCACACATCAATCCAAGCGCATGAGGGGCGCGATCCCTTGTGTCCAGACAAGGGAAGTCCTGACTACTCCTGAGGCATCACCACTAAGGGAGGCCACTGTACCTCCCTTCACCATCAGGATACCCAGATCGGAATCTGACACTACGACACAAGCGACCCCATCGGCTCCTCCTGTTCCACCTGAATTCGAATTTGCTGCCACTGGAGATGCTGAAGGACTGGACCCCCAGGATTTCGAAGCATTCCTACAAAGCACACAATTCTCTGATGTGGAGTTTTATTCAGAGGCAGAGGAGCAGGGCACATCCTCACGAAGAAGAAGAAAGTCTACAGACGGTCGACATGTACATTGGAGTGACGCTCAGCAAAGTCAACAACACGGACACCCGGAAGAAGAAGAAGCGTATGAGGAAGAGACCACTGAAGCCCCAGCCTATACAGCAGAACTCCGAAGGTTGTATCAGATTATGGAAAGAGTGCGATCGCAGCAACTACTCACTGAACAGAGCAGCAGAGTACTTATGACTCAGTTGTTGGAAGAAGCGAGAGTTGACTCAGAGTACAGGGAAGGTCTCTTATTGATGGCAGAAACATATGGAGTAGTAGAAGCAGTGCGCACTGCCATTCAGAGGCCTCCAGTTCAATATGACCCACGAAGGTTCCAGACACGACCTCGCTCAGGTAAGAATATCCAAATTCCCATTACAGTTGCAGCAGAGCCAACTACTACACCCGAAACTATCAGGACAACCTCCCAAACAGCTAGCCAACAGCACCCAGCCACCCATGAGGAGTCCACCGAACCACTACCACCCACTCCCCCACCATCACCTCCTAGAAGCGCAACAGTGGAAACCACATCAACTACTCAACCCACTGACCCCACCTTCATCTTCCGTACTCCCATCTCTAGTGCCACCCTATTCTCTACCACTGATAACCCGATCTTTGAAGCAAACCCCATCACTACACAATCCACCGAACCCCTCCTAGAACCTGCCCTAGGGCAACCATCCCCAATGCCCTCAGCCATGGGTCATCCTGACCCTAGATCCACATTCATGGGCTTCCCTGCTACCACGCAACCCTTTCAGCCCTTCTCAAATTTACGACCCCAACCCCCGACATCCCTCTCTCCATTTCTACAATCCCTCCATGACCTCTTTGCTAGGGCTTTTCAACCAGGCTCTCAACCATTCCCTGCCTTTTCAGCTCCCCACCCCACTTCGCATCTATTCACCACTTCCACACACACACCACCTACCATCCCAATGTATATGGCAGACCCCACACTCACACCCACTCCTGAAGGTATGGACATTTCACCACCCACGGCACCTCCACCCACGGTTTCACCTCCTCCCATTCCCCCTCCACCAATTTCACCCACGCACACAACTTCCGTAGACACATCATTCACTGTCTCCCTTCCCCAATTCCCTTCCCATGCATCTCCCACGGTAAGCACCACCCACTCATCTATAGGAAATGCATTGGACACCATGTTGGCTTGTATATCAAATTTAAGAACAGATTACATTCAGCTCCAGCAACAAAACGAACGCCTGCACGAGCACTCAGAGACACTACAGCACCGCCTTGCGGCACTAGAAGAGGAGAACGCTCGCCTCCACACACAGTTCCAAACCCTCCAAGAAGCCCATAACATATTGGAGGTACAGCCCATGCTACGGTCCAGTCCCCCGCCGCAGGTCGTGGAAGGCATTCAATATCAAGGTACAGAACAACGCGCAATGCAAGGAATGGCTGAACTACCCGTACATTGCGCCACCATAGGGACCACCATCGGTAGCATATATGATGGGGACCATTCGCCACTGGATGCCGCGCTTGAAGCCCATGCAAGATGTAGCAGCGCAAATGATGCTTAAAATCTTAGATATGATGCAAGTAGTCCTGAAGAGCTTTAGAAATGCAGCCGCACCACAGGTACGTCTCCCGGGGTTTAGCAATGGAAATTATGACTTGGTGTATGACATGAGCACCACCCCCAGTATTCGTGTGGCTTACGCTTGGCATGCACGCATCAAATACCTCCCCGCCTGCTACAAACAGACCTTCGAAGAAATGTTCAGATCAGGTTTCTGGGAGTATCACTCGGAGATTTTCGCTCCAAAGCCAACACATCTGCTCCAAATGTTTGCTTGTGAACAAGCAATGTATTCAGAGTACTACACCACCCCGCAACCAGAGACCCCTGGTGCAATAAATTGGGATGCATTGGAAGCTGACCTAGCAAGAGGCTTAAGGATAGGAGAACATGAACTGGCCACCAATGTCATCCAATATTACATCGACCACCCGAGAGAACAAAGGTCTGTCAGGGGCGACAGACGCTAGGAAGGGGGGAGTGTTGGCATACAAAGCAACAGAGGAGTCATGCACAATACGGCAACAAGGCCAGATCATTTTTTCCATGGATTATGTACAACTCAAGTGATTTTCATCACTACACAAACATTGTAAATCCCGTTTTTGGTAGATTAGACTCCATTTTGTGCAAGCCGAGGAGTCCTCGAGCTTGAGGAGTATTAGAAGTACCATCGTACCAATTTTCATAATTTTTAGACTTCGTTTGAGCCCTCAAATAAGCCCTGGAACCTAATTTTTAACTAGGCCGGACACTAGGTCTGGACAGGGCCAAAACTAGTCAAAAAACTATAAAAAGAGCTAGAGAGCTCATTTTTGAGGTTAGATTGTAATTGAAACGAACTTGTAAGAGCATTTTGAAAGTAATCTAAAAGCTCCATTGATTCTCACTCTTTGTCTTGCCTAGTGTGCGCGTGTGTGTGTATGTGTGTGCATGCTAGTGTGCTTCTCACTCACGCACTTGTGCAGCCACTTGCTCGAGGTCTTCATACCATCCTCACGTCTTCCCGGATTGACATTAAAGGAGGTGCTACTCATCATTGAGCTACAGATGTGCAAGTTGTTAATGGAATATTCATGAAAAGTGAGATAATGGGGAAGGAATGGTAGTTTGACAAATATGGGAAGAAGGGGGATTGGAGAGGGGGTGGAAATGGTGCAATGGGTGATGGAATGGGAGAGACAATGGTGATGGGGGTAAAGGTTGTGGTTGTCGGAGAGGACATTACAAGAATAGTTTCATTGAAGAGGATTGATGTGTGAGGGGGGGGGATTGGGGTGGGGACATAATGGGAACATGCAAATAGGATAGGGTGTGGTGTCACGTGTGTTTTCTCAAAGATGGCTTGGAATTCTTGGGAGAAGGAGAAAACATTTGTGATAGGGGGATGGATGGTTCGGCTAAGGATGTTGTATTAGTGGGTGGCATAGGTGGTGTGTGTCTCGAAGTGTGAATCGGCAAGAAATGTTGCATGGTACCAGCACTTGAATGGATTGTCCTCCTCGAGGGAGAAGGGGTACGCGATGAGGGTCAAATCATCAGAGTGGTCTTTGTGATGGGTAATTGAGAGGTTTTATGGCACCTACTCCCTCCGTAAGCATGTTGATAGCCTTGATGAATGGATCATCGAAACCACTAATAGTAAGATCTTGTTGTAAAAATTTATAACTTTGCTCCTCTCTAAGTTTGTGACAAGTACAAACAACTTGTATGGTGGCATAGAGCCTTTGTGAAGTCACCATGTACGCTGCTCCATTAGGAACATGGTCTTCTTCCATATAATGGCCTTCTTCATGTTCGTCCTCCATGTTGTGGTGTTCTACTTGGTCTTGTTGATCCCTTTGCTCTTCATCATCTCCTCTGTTATTGTTCATTCTTCATCTTTGTGATCCATGTGCATGTAGCTCTCCTTTCGATCTATTTGTGAGCTAGCATAGCTGGGACACTCAAAATATTATGAGACGAATTGAGTATCTAAGAATTGAAACTCTATGTTGAGTGGATCCTCTATTTCAAAATCAAATGTTTTGTGAAATCTTATGTGCACACATCTGATACAGGAAACAAACCCCTTTTATGGAAGTAATTTTTGAAGGTCGTGTGGCTGGTTGTTCTCTTGATATCCATTCTATGGTGGTTGTTGTTGATGATGTGGTGTTTGTCAATTGTTATACTCTAACACCACTCTGTCCTTTGGGATTTGGTTCTTGAAAGACAAATATGGAAGGCAAGAATCACAAGGTGTGGCCCTAGAGGTGATGGCCAAGGAGATGATTGTGGTGGCTGCTAGGTTTTTATCAATTGTAAGCATGGAATGGTACCCATCATATGCTTGATAGGTTGAAAGGCTACCGAATGGCTGTTTTGTAAGCTTGCAAGTAAGTTTTTCTGAGGGCTCACTCAATGGGACTACCTTACCTCTAGGACTTCTAGGTTCTCTATCTTTGCTTTCATGATCCATATCTCCTATCTCAGACTCAAGTACAATTGTTCCAAACTCATCCATCGTATCAGATACGTTTGTTACCACATACATGGTTTTGTGCTTATCTACGTAGGACCCATCTTCGAATTTGACCATGGGGTACTCAATTCCAAAGGGTTGATCTAGATTGGGCCACTCATCTTCGTAAACCATCCCCATAGATGGGAGCATCTAAGCAGCTAGTTCAAATATATTCAAGTTGACTCTTATAGCGACCTTCTAATATTTGTAAATATGATAACCTTGTTCTGCCTATAGGTTTCTCCATGCTAAATGACATCTCTAAATCACTCGTATATGAGCTCACTATGCAAGGGTAGTCACTCAATTGTTGAGCCCAGGATCAAGCCATAGGGTTCACACTAGCCTTAGATGATCTGATGCTTTGTTGATCCACAATCTTCTTTGGAGTACCAATTACTTGTTCTTTTTTTATGTCCTGGAGGGAGATACAAGCTCTGCAATCTCCATCTACAAAACTATAACAACATAGAGTTAGACATATGACTCTCTTGGACTTCAAAACTAAGATTACAACTTCTTGCCTCTTGTTATAGCATGGAAAACTAACCCAAAAGCTTCTTAATACATCTAAAATTGTGCTAGACACTTGGGTGTAAGTATTACATACTTAACTACTTAAATTAAGCAAAATATGGTTGTACTTTGAGAACTAGCCACATTGACCTTCTAGTAGGACACCACTACAACTCCCTTGTGACTCACTTATTTGAGTCACCATGCTCTAGACCTCACATGGTATTTTAGCTATCTTTAGTCATTTATGTGAGCCTTCTTGAATTATTTGAATACCTCCCAAAGGTGTTTACATCTTTTGGAACTTGTACATTAACCTATACATAAAAAAACAACGTTCTCAATAGAGATACATTTTTTTTTTATTATAGTATCATGTCATATCATTGTTTAGAAGTTTAGAAGAGGGCTTTGACCCTAGGAAGGAATTTATTTTCTCCACTCTTCACCAAATAATCCTTCATCCTTCATAGGAGATTTTGTATCCAACTTTATGGAAATGTATATGCTGAATTATTATACATTAGTTTTATGGAAGGGAGGAGCAAAGAAATTCATACATACCTCTTTTAAGGAAAGTTCTTAAAGAGGGATTCAGCTTAGAGATCTCACTTTACTTTCTCTCATTTAAAAGAGTGAAAGGAAAGTAGAATGAACATGGTATGTTTTTTTCTAGAGAGAAGAGGTGTTTGAACATCCTTTAGTCTAGATTTTGAAAGTAGATTTGTCAATCTATTATGGAATTCAGTTACTCTACTTTTTGGTGTACGTTTCCTCATATGGGACTTTGAATCTCCTTTATTTTGGAAGGAAAAACATGGAGAACATATGTACATGTTCTCAATTATTGATGAGTAGAGCGAATGGATTCAAGAAGATCTTCTTAAAAGGGATAGGGAAAGTGGAATAGATTCAATTGCTAGATGCTTTTCCTTAAATGATATTAGTGAGAGAGATAGACTTTACTCTCTTTGGATTGTCTAGAACTCTGTTTAGATTGTTTAAATAGGAGTAGAACTATCCTATAAAAGGAAATAGGGAGACCAAATATTCTATGGTTAGATTGACTCTCACATGATGATTCTAGGAGAGAAGTTATTATTCTTGATGATGCTCCTTGACTAAACGAGGAGTTCTATTTGTCGACACTAGAGAGACTAGGGATTTAATGATGACTTTTCCCTTCCTTTAGATTCTTTGGGAGATAGGGATCAGTCTCACCTATTTGATTATCAAATTCTTAGTTCATGTGTTTCCATGAGAATGCTAGTGGAGCGTCAATTAGGAGGATAGGTAATTATGGATTTTCTAAATCTCAAGGTGAATGCTTTTGCATTCATATGGAAAACTAAAAGGGGAGAGAAAGTATTAGAGTTTTGACTAGTGCCAAGAATGATCTTCCAATAGAACTTAGTCCAAATATTATGGAGGACAAACCAAGGACTTCTTTGCTAGTGGGATGTAGAGATTTCATTCTACAACCAAGGAATTATATTATGTGAGATAGGATGATGGATTTGCATAGATCACAAGGTAGTTTAGATAAAACTATTACTTGTAAGTACGCTCAAGTTTAGATCACTCAAGGTAGTTTAGATCAAACTATTAATTTTGACTGCACTCAACATAAGGAAGACCTAGTGTGGCATGAGAGAAAATCTATCATTTAGTCCTAGATGGGTTTGGAGTCATATTTTATGGGCTTTTTTTCTACATTTTAGAGGATTATATGGTTTATTATCTCCATTGTCTATGGTTGAGCCTTTAAAACTTCGTATTCTATAGTTTCCTTTCATCCTATTACTCCATAGAGGATATATCATATGGACGTAGGTCATTATGGGAGTGGCAATTTAGAAGCTAAGTGTATATGGGAAATAGTAGGCACCAATCAGATAATTTACCACCTTTGAGTCGTTCGCATGTGATGCCTCTCAAGGGGAAGGATATGAGGAAGAAACACACAATGATGACCATGTACTAGAATTACATGGGTTCCAAGGGGGTCTCAACACTTATTCTACTGTGATGAATGTTTTATTTACATTTTTTAGGATGAAAAAGTTTTGAGGGTAAGGAAATCTCCCATTATAATTATTAGGGGTAAAAGTCTCTTATGGTATATGCCTTAATTAACCACATGGTACTTAGAGGTGGCGTTACCATTGTGAAGGTAGGAGATTTTTGGGGAGAGAGCTCGATGATAGGGAGGTAAGATGGAGAAGATTATTTTTGTATATCAGGTGCGAGCTCATTGGGAGACATGTAGAGGTAGCAAAAGAGTGTCAAGTACTCAACATTACCAAAGGATGCTTTGAGTTCTAGTGTGGGGTGGGTAAGTTGTGGAGGTTATCCTAAATTCTTCTTGTTCTTGTAATGAAGGTCAAAGTTGTTATTCTACGAGTTGTACAATTCTATGAGACCTAGTTTGTACCATATTAACATCTAGTTTTGAATAAGTTAATAGTACCATATTAACACTCGTTGCTTGCTATTGTCACTCTTGATCAAATTCATGAGTGTGTTGATAATTATCTTGAATATGAACTTCTTCAAGGTACAAATAACATTGTAGGGATCTCTTGTATTATTGTTGTTGATTCAAGGGTTCCTCTCTATATCTTAAGTCTTGGCTTCTCTAGCCTCAATAAAATCCATTGGAAAAATTGGCCCTTTTCCCCTATGGCTATTGTTGGCCCCACTACTCCCATGATGGTTTTTTGAAGGGGCAATGGATCATATTGCAAAGGGGGACACTAAAAATTCTCCTAAACCGGTGGGTATGGTTGCTTGGGTGGTGTTTTTACATACGGTTGGGATCGATGGGTTAAAGGAGCATGGTTAGGAGTGTAGGGATAAAGGTAATCGTGGAAGGAACCTTGAGGATATGAAGGTACTCCAAGGGTAAGAGGTTGTGGATAGGGTGCATTAGGGGAATACTTTTGAGCATTATAATATGCTCTTACCTCATGAGTATCCAAACTCGAAGTTGGGATCTTCCATTACGAATGTAGTTAGTGGTAGCATGGTCAATAACATGACAAATGGAACAACCCATTTGATTTATGGTGCACGTTTTAGCAGTGTGTCTTGCAGTTTGGCAAAAAGTATAGTTTTTTTTATGCTTTCGTGGAATCTATTTGGACATATGCTAACTATCACTCTATAGCTATCAGTGTGATGGAGTTAAGTGTGGATGTTGTTCTAGACAAGAGTAATCACCACCTCAAGAAGCTTGTAGCTCAGTGATGAGTAGCACCTCCTTTAATGTCAATCCGAGAACACGTGAGGATGGCATGAAGACCTCGAACAAGTGATGGCACAAGTGTGTGAGTGAGAAGCACACAAACATGCACACACATACACACACACACGTGCACACAAGGCAAGACAAAGAGAGAAATAATGTAGTTCTTTAGATTACTCAAAAAGTCTCATACAAGTTCAAATCTACAACAAGCTAACCTCAAAAATGAGCTCTCTAGCTCTATTTATAGTTTTTGAGTAGCTTTGGTCTTGTCCAGACCTAGTGTCTGGCCTAGTTAAAAATTAGGTTCTACGACTATTTTGGAGGCTCAAACGAGCTCTGAAAATTATGAAAATTAGTGCATAAATACTATTAATACTCCTCAAGCTTGAGGACTCCTCGGCTTCTAAAAAATGGAGTAGCAATAATCAAAAATGATATTTACAATGGTGGGGAGTGACTAAAATCACTATTTGGGAAATATTAATTCATAAAAAATGATAGGCCTATTTGCCAGATGTTAGACGAAGCATATTTTGAGGGAAATTATTTGTAATTTGACAATTTTTGTAGATATATTTATCCAAATGATGTAAAAATTGGGAAGAGTCTTCCTCATGTAAAGTAGGATCATATGTATTTTTCTTAGAATTTTTAGAAGCTCTTTGATAGCATATTTTTAGAATAGAAGGCAAAGAGGATCAAATTTCAAGTGTGAAAAGAGACACTTGAAAAAGTATAAAAGACAATTTCTTCTACTTTGAAGAGGTTGGTTGTATTATTTTCATGCTATCCAAGTAATGAGAGGAGCTTCTCTGCAGAAAATCGTGTTTCTACTTTTCATGATCATCTTCTCGATTTGTTGAAGTTTTCTCATTGTGTAATCCATGGAATTTGTGAACTTTTCTTGTGTATTTCTGAGTGAGGTGTATGAAGAGAGGTGAGTGTTAGTAGATTGAGCAAAACATTGTAGAAGATCAATGTTGGAATTGAAATTTCTCAAATTTTACAGAATTCTGATTGTCTCATCTGTGTGGTACAGGTACTATTTTGGAAATCTGACTTCATATTTTATTCTACTATAAAAATGGCACACTTTAGGCACAAAAATCATTGAAAATGTTGCTGTAGAACTCAAGATAATCAAAACCCTAGTTATTTCATTTCTTCTTCATAAGTCTCTCAGAAAACAGCCATGTCAATTTTTATTCTTGGATTCCATTAACTAGAAGGGGATGTGGTCTTTGCATACTTCCCGGATTGACAATTTAAAGATGTGTAGTTAATCTTTTGTGCTATAATCATTGGAGAGGACAGCTCTAAAGGTTAACAACAAACATTTTTTGGCTCCGTTGTCGGGGAACAAAGCAAAAGCTTCATTGAAGTTTTGGACCTTGCTGGATCTTCCATTGTTGATGGTATTTGAACACTTTGGAAAGGTATTACTCTATAATCAAGTAAGAAAATTTGAGAAGGTAGGTTTTTTAAGCTTGTCTTTTGGGAAAAGAAAGCATGAATTAACCTTTTGAGACAAAGAAGTATGTAAATTTATACAAACTGATATTTGCTCATACTTTTTAAGAGTAGAGTGCACGTGTTGTAGCAAGAAATGATTTATTTTGCTGAAAGGAGAAGTGAAAGGTGATTATCTTTGCATATGTATATTTCTTTTGACGAAGTACCAAGTAAATTTTGTTAATCTTGAAAAGATGACATAGTTGCAATGACGAAAGTCATGAAAAGTAGCTATGTGCAAATTGATTGTTCCATTTTCTTGTCCAAAGTGAATTGATTGTCTTGTGAAAAGATTGTCTGATCACTTGAAAAGAAAAAGTGTTGAGTTTATCCTGGCATAAATTGACAATTGTACTTGATAACACATATTTTCTGGAAAAGCTCTATTTCCATTGTGATATTGCAAGCATAGTGAGTACAACCAATCATAAGTCAAAAGATCAATGGATCTTGAAAAAAGAAAACCCTAAGTGAAGTGTTTTCCTTGATTTAAGGACAAAAATACTAAAAAAATTCATAAAATTTAATAAAAATTAAAACAAATTTCTTTTTCCTAAAAAATGTTTTGAATGAGGTGTGTGTTGAATAGTGGAAGAGAATAAGCTGAAAAAAAAATAAGAAAATTAAAAAATATTAAAGAAAAGAAAAAAAATGGTTGTTTCTTTTTTTAGTTCTAATCTCTTGTGAATAGTTGAGTGGTGCATAATTGCAGGTGACAATTGATTTGGAGTTGTTGAAGAACATTGGAGAAGACTAGGTGAGAAGAAAAGTCAAAAAGTACAAAAGTAGGGAAGTTCAGAAAAAACATGATTCTCATCTCAGAATCGGGATTTTCAGTAAGATAATGAAATTGATTCAGTTGCACTTTTGGGCATTAAGGTAAGTCATTTTTTCATAAGCTACACAATTGAAGGAAATTGAAATTTGAGTAAGAATTGAGCATCAAGTGATCAGATTTGAGAATTGGACACAAAATCGCAATTTTCATCAGTAGGGGAAAGCATGAAATTTTTTTTTAAGGGGACAAGATTTTATAAATAAAACAACAAACTTGTACAAGAACAAGACTCATTAAAGTGGGAACTCAAATTTGTTAAAAGTCACTCACAATCGCGATTGTCTGAAGCCTATAAAAGCATGAACTCACTTCAAAATTAGTCATTGAGTGAGAGAGTGAGTGAAGAGAGCAGTAACAGAATCACGATTCCCTGCAAACTCAGAGTTTCTAGGAGATTTTTGATCAAGCAGCAAGGTAACTTTCTCCACATGGATTTTCCACAAATATTCAAGATGAAAATATTTGGTTAAGATAAGAAAAATAGAAAATCTTTGAAAATACAGAATCGCAACTTTCAATAATTTTGGATTTTCTACATTATAAGTTGTCATTTTCTTGAGGGTTCCTTATTGCATGTTAATTTCTTGGTAAGGCGCTCCTAATGGTATGAGAGGAATTCAAAAAATCAAAATCCAAAAAATTAGTAAGAATCTGCACAGAATCGCGATTCTATGAAAAAACTCAAAATCACGATCCTCGGAATACGATTTTCATCAGAAAATCGTGCTTTATACGATTGTGAGCTATCACGATTGTCTGGGGACACAGAACCGTGAAAAACACGATTCTCACTCAGAATCGTGAAAAATACGATTCCCACACAAAATCGTAAAAGACAGGATTCTCACACAGAATCGTGAAAAATATGATTCCCACACAGAATCGTGAAAAACACGATTCTCACTCAGAATCGTGAAAAACACGATTCTCACCCAAAATCGTGAAAAACACGATTCTCACTCAGAATCGTGAAAAACACGATTCTCACTCAGAATCATGAAAAACACAATTCCCACACAGAATCGTGGAAAACATGATTCCCACCCAGAATCGTGAAAAACACGATTCTCACTCAGAATTGTGAAAAACATGATTCTCACTCAGAATCGTGAAAAACACGATTCTCACTCAGAATTGTGAAAAATACGATTCCCACACAAAATCATGAAAAACACGATTCTCACTCAGGATCATGAAAAATAGGATTCCCACTCAGTGTGAAAAAAAAACGCAAATTATAGTTCACTAAAATAGAATCTTTACATTCTGCTCCAATCAATTACAAATTTCAACTCTTGAAGAAATCTAATACAACTAAGTGAATGATTTTGAGATTTGGAAATAAGCTGACTATTCTTGATACACAAGAGTTAAAAGGGAAAGAGATAGAGTCAGGAGAACTACAAGAAAGGGATTTGGGACAAACAATTAACATGGAAAATTTAAATGACACAAATGAAATGCCAGAAACTAGTGACTTTAGAAATATCCTCAAGTACATGTATACAAATAGGTTTGGAGCCTATGTGTATCAAGATGGTATGCATAAGTTTCTCATTAGGATGAGAAACTTAGAAATTCCCTTAAATTTAATGTCAGTGGCACAATTTAGGGATGGTAGATATGAGGATAGACAGGGATATGTATACATATTTTCACAAGATCCTGAAAATTCTGATGACTTAGGACAATGTGACAAGAGACCTTGGGAGAAGGACCTAGGGCAAACAGACTTGCCAAGACAAAATAAAATCATACTTCTACTGAACAACAAAAAGGGAGGAGATTACACACTTCTCCAAATCCTTTTGAAAGGGAACTAGAGGGAATACCTGATTTTCCCATTAGAAGGAGACAACAATGGCAAAACCATGGAAGAATGCTTAGGCCCTATCAAGTAGCTAAATGCATGAAGAATCAATATGAAGGGTGTTCAGATCCTCATGCTCATGTTGCAGAATTCAGACGATTGATTAGGGCAGAAGAAGTAGAGGATTACAAAGTACAATTTGAAGCATTTGGTCTAACCCTAACTAGACCTGCATTATCTTGGTTCATTCCATTGAGAAAGGAAATGTACCCAGATATGGAATCATTCCTTGAAGCCTTTATAGGAGAATTCTCCAAAACAGGAATCAAACATAGTACAGATACACTGATACATAGTTTTAAAGAGCAAAAAGATGAAAATGTGAGAGAGGCTGCCAAGAGATTCAAGCAATACATTGATAAATGTCCAAAAGAGGACGTACCTTCAATGGCAAGACAAGTGTCTTTGTTCATAGAAGGATTGAGGAGTGCACAATTAAGAATCTTGGTGTATTATAGGAGATGTCCTGATCTAGGGGCCTGTATGAAAAAGGCAATAAATTTAGAGGATAATAGAGGACAAGATTTATTAGCATTTGATCAACCAAGAACAAATGAAGACAGAATTCCACCAACGAAAGAATTAGCACAAGCCATTGCTAAAGCCCTAGAAGTTAACACCGAAACAAATTTGATTAACACCAGAATATCAACCAATAAGAAGTGCTATAATTGCGGAGAGAACCATTTAGTTCAACAATGTCCTTATCACAAACCACAACATTTGCAAGACAAGTAAACACTCAAATATTGTACTTTAGAAAGGAAATGGACAAACCATACTAGAGAGGAATGCTTCTACAACAAACAACCCATCAAAGAAAGGGAATATATGAGCCAACACAATGTACAAAGAGAATCTGGATTGTCTGAACAACCAAGACCTGTACTGGGCAACAACCACCATTACCAACAAATGTAGTACCAGTAAAATACACACCGGTAGAAGAGGAAAGCACAAGACCTAGATCATATTACAAGGAGGATTACCATTTGTGTGACGGATATCAGGAAGATTGGGAAGGATATGAACAGAGAGAACCAGAACTGCATGCCTTAGACTTGGGAAATGGGAGAATTGAAATGGACACAACCACATTCATGTACATAACTAATAATTACATGTCCAATCAAAAATCCCAATTCAAAGGAGGCCAGAAGATAACCTGTTATAGATGTCACGGGGGGAACATTTCATTAGAGACTGTCCACAACCTCCAACATTAAGAATAGAAGGAGCCTATTGTAAGGATTATGGCAGGGAGCATTTGATAAAAGATTGTCCAAGAAACCCTTAAAAACAAACACATCTAGTAACATACCATTAAAAGCAATTAACATAATGGAGCAAGAAGAATCAAGTGATCATGAACAGGTAACTGTAAATGCCATAACAAGAGCTCAAGCTAAACAACAAAGCATGAAAAATGAGACACACAGATAGGCCAACAAGAAAAATTTAGTTACAAAAGAAAAGAAAAATAGACAAAAAGGGAGATGGGAAAAAAAGATGAGAACGGGTAAAAATCTAGAAGAGGAAACTGTAGGGAACTCAAACAATAGCCAACAACAAAATACAAAGACACAAAATGAGGTAAAAATTTCAAAAAGCTTGAAATCTCTAATAGAAGCATAGAAAGGTAGAATTCAAGATGGACCAAATCCTATGGATCATGTGCTGGTTTATCCAATGCCAGATATAGAGGATGGGAGAATGCAGAGGTGTAAATAAATCATACAGGAAGCACAAAACAAGTTTGAAGGGATAGACCATCATCAAAAAACAATTGAAGAGTCAGATGCAACAAAAATCAGGAAACATTTAGTTCAGGAAGAAAATTCACAAATAACCTTCCAAATCAATCTAGACAAACACTGTACAATTCTATATCAAACCACAATGGAATAATTAGTAAAACAAAATCCTCATTTACAACATAATATGAAAAATTGGGAAACAAAGTCAAAGTGCCTAGATCCACAACCACAGGAAATGGAAGAATTGCTCTGTATATACCTATTGATAAGATAGGAGGATACTGTGAAGGTAAAGAAGGGAACTCAACTTTGAGAATACAATTTGGTGATAATCATGCCAAGGCTATATTAGATAGTGGATCAGGAGTGATGGGGGAAGAATGAGCTGATACCTACCAAAATGAGATTACAACTTGGAGACGGACACATAGAAATACCTCTAGGAATTTGGGAAAAGGTGATTGTGGAAATATGTGGAATAGAGATAGAGCATACTTTTTGCCATAGTTGAATTTCCACAGCCTACCTCATATGAAATTATCCTAGGAAGACCATTTATGAGACAAATGCAAATTGTGCAAGATTGGGGTAGAGATTGCCTATATCTTCAAAGTGCAGCAGGAACCGCAACACGAACATGAACCTGAAGAATATCACCATCTTCAATGCCATCTGCATCACCTAGTAACTAGAGTAAATTTAAGAAATGGGCAGTATTGTGATATGTCTCCTCAAGAATGGTTCAAAGTTCATCAAAATCAAGAATCAAGTGAAGAATCTGGAAGTGAAGATCAGAATGAGAAAGAATCATCAATCTAGAAGTGTAATGTGATAAGGAATCATAAACATAAAAGAAGGATGCTAAGAAAAGAGGATTGCCGAGGAGAAAGGAAGTCACAAGATGAAAGTTACATTCCACAAAAATTTGAAGATAAAGAATTTGAGCCTTATGGATGGAATCAGATTTTGACGACAATGGATTTGGCCAATGATGAATATGTGGGAGTCAAGTTTCAAAATGAAGAGGGACATGATATTTTTCATATAGGAATACAAATGATAAAGGTGTCAAAAGTAGAGGAGAATTTGAAGGAAGAGATAATGTTAAATACTGAAAAAACACAATTTCTAAAAATATTGAAAAAACACAATTTCTAGAAGAAATGGAGGCTAGAGATGATATAAAAAAGACAAAATCTCAAGAACTTATAGAAAATGTATACACAAAGAAATGGAGAATAAACGAAAATCTGAAATAAATAAAAAGATTAAAGAAGAGGATCAACAATTTTATGTACCTTCAAACTTCAAGACCTATGAAGTGGAAGACAGATTACTTTTAAAAATGAAACCAAAAAGGGATAAGAAGAAGGGGGAGTCTTATGACAATGAAGAACAGACTAAGAAGGTGGTGATTACTCAAGAAGAGGGGGAAGATAGGCATATTGTCATCGCTAATGACATGACAAATCAAGAAGAGGGAGCATTGATAAATTTGGCTAAAACTTACAGGGATGTGTTTGCTTACAGTTATAAGGATTTGAAAGGAATTGATCCTAAAATTTTTGAACATAAGATTCCTATTACTCTTGATGTGAAACCTAGCAAACAAAGACACTATACATTTAATGACAAATACTCTGCTAAAATAAAGGAGGAGATTGACAAATTACTGGCTGCCAAATTCATCTATGAAATTGAGTACACAGAGTGGATATCTCCTATAGTTGTGGTACCTAAAAGAATGGGAAACTCAGTGTATGTAGTAATTTGAAAAAAGTTAATGCAACAACTATAAGAGATAGCTATCCATTACCAATAACAAACCATCTCTTAGAAAGGGTTGCAGGCAAGGAGGTCTATAGTTCTTTGGATGGTTTTTCAGGATATAATCAGGTGCCTATAGCTTTGGAAGACCAACATAAAACTGCCTTTCCCATAGAGTGGGGAATATATGCATTCAAGATTATGCCTTTTGGTTTAGCCAATGCTCTAGCAACCTTTCAAAGGTTGATGTGCCATATATTCAAAGAATTTCTTAGAAACATAATGGAAATTTATGTTGATGATCTTTGCACTTTTTCATTAAAAAGACAAGATCATTTGAAAGATCTGGAGAATATATTCAAGAAACGTAGAACTTACAGAGTATGTTTAAATCCTGAGAAATGTGTGTTCTTTGTGAGGCAAGGGAGAATGTTAAGTCACATAG
Organism: Ceratopteris richardii; assembly: GCA_020310875.1. Taxonomy (NCBI): domain Eukaryota; kingdom Viridiplantae; phylum Streptophyta; class Polypodiopsida; order Polypodiales; family Pteridaceae; genus Ceratopteris; species Ceratopteris richardii. Next base: position 127,566,246 of record CM035429.1, on the reverse strand, counting down.
TTCGTAGAAATGGAATTTCAACTGATGAGAGGAAAATTAAGGCCATAGTGGATCTACCAAAACCGAAAAATGTAAAAGAACTTCAAACTTTTATGGGACACTGTGGATATTATAGAAAATTTGTACACAAGTTTGCAGATATTACAAAACCTTTGTTTGCATTAATTACAAAATTTGAATGGACCACAAATTGTGACCAAGCCTTTGAGATTTTAAAAACTTGTCTAGTGACAGCACCTATTCTAAAAACCCCACAGTGGAATCAAATTTTTCATGTTCATGTTGATGCTTTAAATTTTGCTTTAGGATGTGTTTTGGCACAACCAATAGAAGGAAGCAAATTAGACTTTCCAATTGCTTATGCTAGTAGGCAATTGAATTTAGCTGAAAGAAACTATACAACCACTGAAAGGGAAGGATTAGGAATGATATTTGCTATGAAGAAGTACAGACATTATCTTTTAGCCAACAAGTTTAAGTTTTTTGTGGATCACCAAGCTTTACTTTACTTGGTGAACAAACCATGTCACACGGGTAGCATAGTTAGATGGTTTCTACTATTGATGGAATTTGATTTTGAGGTAGTGGTCAGACAAGGGAAGACTGATTTAAGAGCAGATCATTTGTCCATGATACAAACCAGAGAGCCAAACTAACCTTTAGATGATGAATTAGAAGATGCATATCTGTTCAAAATAGAAAGTATTCCTGATTGGGCAATGACTTTGGTGCCTTTGTTAACCATGGGCCCTTGTAGAACACGTGAAAACAACACACATTTGGTATTACAAAGAAGGAACTTTGTATTACTTGCTGGGCACTTGTATCATATAAATCATATTGGTATACTAGAATACTGTACTCCAGAAGATAAGCAGTAGGAATATCTAAGAAAAGCGCATTGTTGGAATCCATGTACTCATGCTTCCATGGTGGTCACTTTAAACAATCTCAATAGAATGGGTGTACATTGGCCTACAAAGATTCAAGATGCAGAGAAATATGTTTCCAATTGTCTTAAATGCCAATCTTTGAAAAATTCAGAAATTACAACTTTGTACTAGTTTTATAGGAAAATGAAGTATAGGAAGAGGAATTACAAGTTATTCAATAGAAACAAAAGGAAATTGATGTAAAGGAGGCAGAAATCATGGAAGAAGAAATAGACAATGAGAAGGAAGAGAATCCGGTAACAGATTATGAGGAAGAGGTTGCAGAAAAAGCTGAATTTAAGGAGGAAAAACAAATAGAAGTAAAGCAAATAGAATTGGAAACTGGTCTGAAAGGATACCTAAGGACATTAGATCTGCTTGTAAAATCATCATGAGCAACATAGAGCAATTCAGGCCTTCAAGCAGGAATATGATCATATCAGGGATGGTTGTTGAATTAGAATTTGTAAAAGGTAGTAGAATTATTACAGAGCAGAAGAAAGAAAAGGAGCAGCTAGAAGATGAGATCAGGGTAATCCAAGAAAAGAATGGGGTATTTCAAGTGTGAGAAGGGACACTTGAAAAAGTATAAAAGACAATTTCTTCTATTTTGAAGAGGTTGGTTGTATTATTTTCATGCTATCCAAGTAATGAGAGGATCTTCTCTGCAGAAAATCGTGTTTCTACTTTTCATGATCATCTTCTTGATTTGTTAAAGTCTTCTCATTGTGTAATCCATGGAATTTGTGAACTTTTCTTGTGTATTTCTGAGTGAGATGTATGAAGAGAGGTGAGTGTTAGTAGATTGAGCAAAACATTGTAGAAGATCAATGCTCGAATTGAAATTTGTCAATTTTTACAGAATCGAGATTGTCTTGTATGTGTGATACATGTAGTGCTTTGGAAATCTGACTTCATATTTGTATTCTACTGCGAAAATGGCACACTTTAGGCACAAAAATCATTGAAAATGTTGCTGTAGAACTCAAGATAATCAAAACCCTAGTTATTTCATTTCTTCTTCATAAGTCTCTCAGAAAACAGCCATGTCAATTCTTATTCTTGGATTCCATTAACTAGAAGGGGCTATGGTCTTTGCATACTTCCCGGATTGACAATTTAAAGATGTGTAGTTAATCTTTTGTGCTATAATGATTGGAGAGGACAACTCCAAAGGTTAACAACAAACACCAGATCTCTGTTGACTGCTTTGCCTACTTGTTCCTTCTCGTTGGCTTCCTTGTCTCGTAAGTCCTTGAATGCCCTGACCACTGCCAACACTCCCCCCTCTCTCGCGTCTGTCGTCTCTGACAGGCCCTTGTTGAGCGGACTGTTGGATGTAGTATTCCATGACATCTGTGGCCAAATGATGCTCTGCTAACCTCAGTCCTTTGGCCAAATCTGTGAGTAAGGCATCCTAGTCTACTAGCCCAGGTACCTCCTGATCTGGCATGCGTAGCTTCTCTGAGTGTAGAGCTTGTTCAACAGCAAATAATTGTGATAGATGAGATGTTTTAGGTATGAATATCTCCGAATGATATTCCCAAAACCTTGTGATAAACATTTCTTTGAAGGCTGTATTTTGGGCAAAATGCAGCGTTCTTCCTTTCCAAAAGATGGTTCAGTTCGGGCTACGCAGAAATTGCAGCTTGTACATAGTGATGTCTGTGGTCCTATGCAGACACCCTCTTTTGGAAATTAACTTTACTTCGTGACTTTCATTGATGATTTTTCCAGGCATGCATGGGTATATCCACTCAAAGAAGAGTCTGAAGTGTTCATGTGCTTCAAACAGTTTTTGGTTTTGGCTGAAAATCTGTCAGCATGTAAAATGGGCACCCTCCGTTCTGATCGAGGGGGGGAATATATGTCTTCAGATTTTAATGCATTTCTGGCTGAATGTGGGATAAAACACCAGTGTATAGTGCCGTATACACCTCAACAGAATGGAGTTGCTGAACGAAAGAACAGGTCACTCATGGAGATGGCGAGGTGCATGGTCAAAAGTCGGGCTTTACCACATAGTTTCTGGCTTGAGGCTATCATGTGTGCAACATATGTACTGAACAGGTGTCCCACTAAAGCATTGCAGTCTATCACTCCATATGAGGCTTGGCATGACCGCAAGCCATCTGTTGCTCATCTGCGTGTTTTTGGTTGTTTGGCATATGCATTAGTGCCTGAACAACATCGCAAAAAATTGGATGATAAGGCAATAAAATGTATTTTTGTTGGGTACAGTTCTGAAAGTAAAGGCTATCGTCTGTATCATCCACATACTAAACGCATTCTGGTTAGTCGTGATGTTGTCTTTGTGGAAGATGCTATTCAGCCATTGCTTTCATGTACTAAGGAGACATCTGTTAACTCCAAAGACATGTATGATACTTTGATGCCTCTTTTTACAGGTGGACAGGCTAGTGCTGGTCCTAATGAGGCAACTTCTCAGCCTTTGCAAGTTTCATATGATGATGCAGATCATTCCATTTTTGATGCAGATTTACATGATGCACTTGTTGATGAGAGAGCTGATATTGAGCAGGCAAAAACTATGCCAAAATGGTTGGTGCAGACTTTGCGTGATAGCAAATTAGATGCACCTTTGTCATATCGTACTCGTTCAGGCTCTCATAGTGCCTCCTTTGCATTAGATTGCTATGCTATGGCTGCATCTAGTCTCTGTGATGAGAATGAGCCTGTTTCTTTTTATGAAGCACAAAATTCAGAAAATTGGATGGCTGCTATGCAATCTGAATATGATGCTATAATGAAGAATGGTACATGGTCTTTATGTGATTTGCCTCCTGGCAAGAAGGCCATTGGCACTAAGTGGGTATACAAGCTGAAGCGTAAACCTGATGGTACAGTTGACAGGTATAAGGCTAGGCTTGTTGCAAAGGGTTATGCACAGGAAAGAGGCATTGATTTTGATGAGACCTTTGCACCTACATGCCGTATGACTACTGTTCGGAGCATTTGTGCACTTGCAGCCCATCATGGTTGGAATGTACATCAGTTGGACATTAAAACAGCATTTCTGAATGGTGACTGGCATGAAGAAGTGTATGTTTTTCAGCCTCGTGGCTTTGTGCAGAAAGGGCATCAAAACCAGGTTTGCAGGTTAAAGAAGGCATTATATGGTTTAAAGCAAGCACCACGTGCTTGGTATGAGAAGATACATGCCTATCTGATTGCACATGGTTTTGAGAACAGTCCAACTGAAAGCACCTTATATGTTAAACGTGCTAATGATGTGCTTCTGATCATTGTTGTCTATGTTGATGACATGCTACTCACTGGTCCTATTGAGACACATATTGCTGATTTTAAGGCTGATTTGCATGCCTCATTTGAGATGTCTGATTTGCATCACTATTTGGGCATTCAGTTTATGCACGTTGATGGTGGAATGGCTTTGTGTCAAACGAAATATATTGACACATTATTGCAGCGGTTTGGCCTTGAAGACTGTAGCCATAATCATAGATTGCTAACCTCTCTGTGAAGTTCGCCCCAGGTCCTAAAGGTTTGAGCTTAGATCACTCATACAAACGATTTTCTGCTCTTGGAAGTTTATCCAAGATCATAGCAATATAAGAAATGAGTATAAGTGTCGTGTCATCTAGGCCGAAAATATACCAAGCGTAACATGTACGGAGCTCTGTGGCATAATAACAACATAATGCTCTGGAATTCCACGTGAGACAGAGAAATAGTAGCATACTGTTCCAAGATATCTACAAAGCAAAACGCAATTCTCCCAGCCGAAACAAATAATGGGCCTAGAATCAACTATGTCTCCAAAATTTTTACCAATGTGGTGTGAAAAAGAGTCCCAGATGCTTCTCTCGTGATCATCCTGATTTGAAGCCCTCTCAACCAACAAGGCAGCACACAAATGCCTCCCCCTCAGATGTGTCCTACAGCCCCCCACCTTTCTTTTGTACCATGGGATAATATATTATCTCACCAGCTAAAAGGCTATCTCACTCTTCGGACAAATCTTCGAGATGGAGAGTGCATGCATAGTGCTGTTAAAACAGTAAAATCGATAACAAATACAAAACCACGCAGATCAATACAAGTACCTTATCAGGAATTGGACCTACAATAAAGGAGCTGCGAGGAATAGCGTGCTAGCGGATCATAATACAAATTATAGAAATTTGTAAGGAATGGGTAAGATCAGAGTACCATTAACCAATGAGTCTGTGTATCCGGAAATGCACAGCAAACTGACATAGGCCACCAGGCAAGCCACAACCAACTTCGGGGCGTCCCATATTTTTCTTCTCTCTCTCTTTTTAATTGAAGACGCAGGCCTCTCTTTTTTTTTCGTCTTCTGCCGCTGGCAGGAGTAAAAAAACTCCGGTTTTTTTCTTCTCCCTTTTTTTTTTTTGAATTCTCCTGAATAGGAGGATTATCCCCATGCGCTCCCACAGCCACGAATTTTTTTCAGAAATCCGTTGTGAGCCCCCCCTGCGAGCACCAGTCCCATGCCCAAAATAGACTCCCCCCCCTTTTTCCCGTTCTTCTGTTGTCCAGAGTCAGAGCCATTCATGGCCTGTAAGAAACGATGCAGTTATTCTTTCCTGAGACCCTGAAAATAGGATCCCAGCAGTTGCAGGAGCAATCGCTTTAAATAATGACATGCTACTCATTGAAATGCCATTAGCTAATCCTCGTTGATAAATCGGCACTGAGTTGTTTATCAAAAATAAATGACCCTGTCGCAATGCATATAGATAACAAATTCTTTATCACAGCTGCAGAGATGAATGTGGCCCAAAGACTGACACCATGAAGCCTTGCCATCAATGGATATACTGCAAAGAGTGGTATGGTGAGGACAGTTCCTACGCGGATTATATTGATTGCTCCAAATCTATTGGCCAATGGAGCGAATGCAAAAAAAAAAAAAAAAAAAAAACTGAAACACGAGAAGTGCAGCTCCCCAATTCTTCCAGATAGGTCTCCAATTCTGTTCTGATTCACTGAGAGCTCTGCTTGTCTTATCTTCACTTATGTTATTTCCATTAATATCTATCTTTCTTGTTCTGTTGGAGATGCACTTGGAGCTATGAATGCTTTCCATTCACATGCGGCAATGTTTGTTCCTTCAAAATTCCAGAACCGTCAACATGAGTATTGTGTTCTTCGTCTAATGGAGGTGCTTCACATGCAGCATGGCACAATAATGTGAATCGGAATTGGTTATCGCCAACAGCTCCTCTTGTGTCACCAAGGGGATCCCAGGCCTCATGTTCTGCTTCAAAACATCCAATTTCAATGCGACATGGCATGCCGAAAGCTCCTACAAACTGAAATCAAACATATTTTCTTGCCAAATAGAACCACATTAGTGCATCAAAACCAACCATTTTCTGAGCTAACAGTCACCGAAGAAATGAACATAGGTGGAAGTTCAACTAAAAGCAAAGATGCACAAGTTTTCTATGCAGGTAATCAAAGGGGCAAAGGAAGACAAGGACAAGGAAAGGGCAAAGGAAGGTTTGGAGGAAGGCAAGGCCACTCAAGAAATCAAGGACATGACCAAGGCACCTCATCACAAAGAGGGAGAGGAAGATCAAGAGGAAGAGGAGGACGACATCAACAAAACAAGAATCAAGATGCAGAAGGATGTTACATATGTGGCAAGTTTGGCCACTATGCTAGAGATTGCTACCAAGGAGGAAACTAAAGGAACTATAATCAAGGTTCTTCATACAAAGGCCAAGGTAATTATGCTTCTACAAGTTCAGAAAATGACAATCTCTTGATGATGCACATGAATGGGAATTCAAGCAAAGTAGATAACACTTGGTATATTGATAGTGGATGTAGCAACCATATGAGTTGCAATGCTTCTTGGTTTACTAATCTACATGTTCCCAAAGGTAAAGGACATGTAGAAACAGGTGATGATACAGCCCATGAGATCTCCCATGTTGGAGATGTAGCTTTGGATGACAAGGAGGAAGGAAGATGTCTCAAGGATGTCTTGCATGTACCTACCATCACAAAGAACTTGGTGTCCGTTGGGCAAATGGTTGAAAGAGGCTATCAAGTAAGGTTCAACAAAGGTGGATGCTTTGTGGAGAACCCTAAGCAAGGTTACAATGTCATAGCAAGAGGAAAGAAGGAAGGGAGACTCTTCACTTTGGAGGTAAATTCTCATTCTACTCAACATGTCTACTTCACATATGGAAACAAGAGGATTTCGGAGTTGGACTTGTGGCACAAGAGGATAGGTCACATCAACATACAAAGAATGAAGGAAATGCAATTCAAGAGGCTGGTTGAAGGTCTTCCCAACTTCCAAGGACAAGGTATGAAGCATTTATGTGAATCTTGTCAACTAGGGAAGCAAGCGAGACTTCCATTCAAGAAGAGTGGCTACATAAGCCAACATCCATTGGAGTTGATACATATAGATGTGTGGGGGCCAACGAAAGAGCAATCCATTGGAGGTAACAAGTACTTTGTCACTTTTATAGATGATTGCACAAGGATGGTTTGGGTTTATTTCATCAAAAACAAATCAGATGTGTTTACATGTTTCAAAGCATTCAAGGCAATGGTAGAGAAGGAAACAGGTACATATATCAAGAAGCTAAGGTCCGATGGAGGGGGAGAATATTTCTCAAATGAGTTTTCTAATTTTTTAATGGATCAAGGCATCAAGAGGCAAGTAACATGCAGGTACACACCCCAACAAAATGGAGTAGCAGAGAGAAAGAATAGATACATTGCCGAGATCGCTAGAGCAATGCTTAATGAGATGAATGTACCTAACATGTTTTGGAGTGATGCAGCAAATACCGCCGTGTATCTAATGAATAGGGCTCCTACCTCAGGGATCCATGGCTTGACACCATATCAAGCCTATTATGGTAAGAAACCTGATCTTTCCCACTTGAAGATATTTGGATGTACTTGTTATGTACATGTGCCAAGTGAATTGAGGCACAAGCTACAACCAAAGGCAGAAAAGTGTGTGTTTCTAGGATATTCAAATGATCATAAAGGTTACAGGTGCTTCAACCCAAACACAAAGGACTTGAGGATATCAAGGGATGTTGCATTTGATGAGCTACTCCCTTGGTATAAGAAGTATGATTGTATGCAGGACTATGAAGAAGAAAAGCATGGACATAATGAAGAACAAATCGACCTAGAGCTAAGCGGCCCAAGGTGTTCCATCAATGAAGATAGTTCAAGCATGAACTCACCATGGAGGGGGAGATCTTCATCAAGCTATGAAGCACAATCAATCAACAAAGGCAAAGCAACATTGGTGGAGTTGGATGAAGAAGGTAATGAAGTTGAAGATGATGAAGGACACATGATGGAGAAAGAAGCCACATCAAAGAAAGAGATCAAGTTCCCAAGGCAAAGGAGGTTTATTCCTCCAAAAGGTGAAGAAAGGAAGTCTTCTAGAGTTAAGTATCCAACTCAAAGGTTTACTTATGATTCATACATGGCAACACATTATGCATATATGAACAAAGTAGTAGAAGATCATGAGCCTGATTGCTATGAAGATGCAAGCAGGTACACCGAATGGAAAGAGGCAATGCAAGAAGAGATCGACGCACTTGAGGAAAATCAAACATGGACTCTAGTGCCCAAGAAGGAGAACATGAAGGTAATAGGTAATAAGTGGGTGTATAAAGTAAAGAGGAATTCAGATGAATCTATTTCTAAGTTCAAAGCAAGATTGGTGGCCAAGGGTTTTGCACAAACCTATGGAGTGGACTTTGAAGAGACATTCAGCCCAGTGGAAAAGATGAGCACCATTAGGACACTCATTGCAATGGCTGCTAGCAAAGGATGGAAGCTCTTCCAATTGGATATCAAGAATGCCTTTCTCAATGGAGACTTGGAAGAAGAGGTATACATGGAGCAACCACTAGGTTTTGTTCATAAAGAGTTTCCACATCATGTTTGTAGGTTGAAGAAGGCACTTTATGGCCTAAAGCAAGCTCCAAGGGCTTGGAACCAAAGATTGGTGGACTATTTGATCAAATGTGGTTACAATCAATGCAAGGCGGATCCATCTCTCTTCATCAAACAAAGAGGAGAACTTGTGGTCTACATGTGTGTGTATGTAGATGATCTTATCATTACAGGTAATGATACAAAGGGCATTGAGGAGATCAAGGCAAAGCTTGGAAAGGAGTTTAGGATCTCTGATCTTGGAGATCTTAGGTATTTTCTTGGCATTGAAGTTGTATACAAAGAAGAAGGTATTATGCTCATACAAAGGAAGTATATTCTAGACCTACTTGAGAGGTTTGGGATGCTACATTGCAAGCCTATTTCAAATCCCATGGAAGTTAATGTAAAGCTAAGCTCCATTGATGGAGAGCCATTAGAGGATGTAACTTTGTATCGATCTATTGTAGGCTCTTTCAATTATGCCACAATAACCAGGCCCGACATAGCATATGGAGTTGGAGTGTTATCACAATTTATGCATAGTCCAAGGACTACACACTTGCAAGCTGCAAGAAGAATGTTGCGATATCTCAAAGCCACTATAAATGAAGGATTGTTCTACTCATTTGATGATGATATGCAGGTCAAAGCTTATTCCGATGCCGATTGGGCCGGTTCGAAGGAAGATAGAAGGAGTACAAGTGGTTACCTAGTCATGCTAGGTAGCAAGATCATCTCATGGATTTCAAAGAAGCAACCCACGGTGGCATTATCTTCCACCGAGGCTGAGTATAGAGCTTTGGCTCAAGTCACATGTGAGCTAATGTGGATTAAGAAGTTATTTATGGAGCTTAATTTGCAGGTTGACACATATCCAATTTTTTGTGACAACATGAGTAGCATTCATCTAGCATCGAACCCTGTCTATCATGCTAGAACCAAGCATATTGAAGTGCACTATCACTTCATAAGGGAAAAGGTGATATCCAAGGAAGTTTCAGTACATCATATTGGTACCAAGGACCAAGTTGCGGACATGTTTACAAAGGCTTTGGATGGGATGAAGATTTCAAAATTCAAGCAATGCATCAACATGAAGGAGCTTGGATGAGGATGAAGAATTGAAGCTTGAGGGGGAGTGTTAAAAGTCAAGCTTCAAGCTAAAAATTCGTGGGGAATCTTTTATGGACATGTGGAGCAATCAAAGGAAGCCAAAAGCCACGAGATTCCATCAAGAAAAGTCACTCAACCACTCCTCAAGTCATCTCAACTAATTCCTCCAAGTTGGGAGGCTGATTTGGAAAGGTAGTTCCTAGATTTTAGGGGCACACCTCTCACTATAAAAGGAGCATGTATCCCGACTTCTTTTGGCCATCTTCTTGGAGTTTTAGCTCATGTAAAGTGAGCACTAAGTGCTGGAGTTGTGATAAGCAAGCCCCTTGCTTAAGCAACCCCCTTGCTTGCTTGTTTGTTTTCTTTTAGTAGGCATATCTATGTGTGTGCGCAGGCAGTGTTGCAACTCTCTACCCCTGAGTTGTTAGCATTGGTTCTCCCTCATATGGTATCCATTTGATGTAATTCTTGTCTCATTGGATAGCTATAAGAGTCTATTTTATGCTTACCAATTCTCTGGAGCATTCTCTGAGTAAGCTGGGAGCAACATTCATTTTAGGGAAGTTGTGTGATTGATATCTCTCTCTTTGTGTAGGCTCTGTTGGAAATATTTTGCTCTCTGTTGTAAGGGCTGGTTCTCCTTCTCTATGTATCCATTTGCTATGATTTTGGTGTCATTGGGTAGCTATTAAAGTGCTCTAAAGTTGACTCAAGTTTGAGATTCATTCTCTGTACAATCTCTGAGAAAATTTTGCTGGAGTGAAGTGAGGTCTCTGCTTGACTAGCAGTTGTGAGCATTCAACTAGCTCATGTTGTAGACATTGTTTCTCTTTGTGTAAGCATCCATTTCAAGTGAAATTTGTTTTGTTGGAAAGCCCTTGGTGTCTACTACAGGTCTACAAAAGCTCACTGGAGTTCTCTGCATAAGCTCTGAGTAAGAGCATTTTTGGTGTGCAGAGGTCAAAGAAGGATACCTGTGGAGGTCATTCGCGCTTCATCGTTGCTTAGGGGTTGAGATACTTCTCCCATCACGGCTTGTATATACGCCTATTGCCCTAATGGGCTACTTATCTTTGTACATTCTCTAGTAATACATTCAGTATTGTGTGTTTGTGCTCCAAGCTTCTTCTTCCTCCTTGTGCTGTTCGCGTGCTTCCGCAGACGTCTATCTCCAACATTCCCAAGTCCAAGGCTTGCAGTTATGGTTCTCTTTGTTCATATCCTTCCCAATCTTCCTGAGATCCTTCACTCAAATGGTAATCCTCTCTGTAAGATGATCTGAGTCTCATGCTTTCTTCTTCAACTGGTGTGTATTCTACTGGTACTACATTTGTTGGTAATGGTGGTTGTTGTCCAAGTACAGATCTTGGTTGCTCAACACAGATTCTCTTTGTAAGTTGTGTTGGTTCATAAATTCCCTTTCTTTGATGGGTTGTTTATTGTAGAAACACTCCTCTCTAGTATGGTTTGTCCATTTTCTTTCTAAAGTACAATATTTGAGTGTTTTCCTATCTTGCAAATGTTTTGGTTTATGATAAGGAAATTGTTGAACCAAATGACTCTCCCCACAATTATAGCACTTCTTATTGGTTGATATTCTGGTGTTTATCAAATTTTTCTTGATGTTAACTTCTAGGGCTTTAGCAATGGCTTGTGCTAATTCTTTTGCTAGTGGAATTTTATCTTCATTTGTTCTTGGTTGATCAAATGCTAATAAATCTTGTCCTTTGTTATCCTCTAAGTCTATTGCCTCTTTCACACAAGCTGCTAGATCAGGACATCTCCTATAATATACATGGTTCTTAATTGTGCACTTCTCAGTCCTTCTATGAACAAAGACACTTGTCTTGCCATTGAAGGTACCTCTTCTCTTGGACATCTATCAATGTATTGCTTGAATCTCCTAGCAGTCTCTCTGACATTTTCATCTTTTTGTTGTTTAAAACTATGTATCACGGTAGTTGTACTATGTTTAATTCCAGTTTTGGAGAATTCCCCTATAAAGGCTTCAAGGAAGGATTCAATATCTGGATACATTTCCTTTCTCAATGGAATGAACAAAGATAATGCAGGTCCAGTTAGGGTTAGACCAAATGCTTCAAATTGTACTTTGTAATCCTCTACTTCTTCTGCCCTAATTAATTGTCTAAACTCTACAGCATGAGCATGAGGATCAAAATACCCTTCATATTGATTCTTCATGCATTTTGCTACTTGATAGGGCCTAAGCATTCTTCCATGGTTTTGCCACTGATGTCCTCTTTTGATGGGAAAATCATTCATTCCTTCAACCTCTCTTTCAAAAGGATTTGGAGAAGTGTGTAATCTCCTTCCTTGTTGTTGTTCAGTAGAAGTGTAATTTTCATTTTGTCTTGGCAAGTCTGATTGCCCTAGGTTTTGTTCCCAAGGTCTCTTGTCTGCACACTGCCCTAAGTCATTAGAGTTCTCTGGATCTTGTGAAAATATGTACACACATCCCTGTCTATCATCATATCTGCCATCCTTAAATTGTGCCACTAGCATTATATTTAAGGGAATTTATAAGTCTTCATTCTAATGAGGAACTTATGCATACCATCTTGATACACATAGGCTCCAAACCTATTAGTGAACATGTACTTGAGGATATTTCTAAAGTCACTAGCTTCCTGTGTTTCATTTGTCTCATTTAAGTTCTCCATGTTATTTGTCTGACCCAAATCCCTTTCTTGTAATTCGCCTGACTCTGACTCTATCTCTTTCCTTTTTAACTCTTGTTTATCAGGTATAAGCAATTTATTACCAGATCTGAAAACCATTCAATTATTCACAATTCTGTGAGAAAAATAAAAAAGAGAAAATCATGTTTGTCACGATTCTGTGAAGAGAATCGTGTTTGTCAGGATTCTGTGAAGGGAATCATGTGTGTCACGATTTTGTGAAGAGAATCGTGTCTGTCACGATTCTGTGAAGGGAATCCTGTCTGTCACGATTCTGTGAAGGGAATCGTGTCTGTCACGATTCTGTGAAGGGAATCGTGTCTATCACGATTTTGTGAAGGGAATCGTGTTTGTCACGATTCTGTGAAGGGAATCGTGTTTGTCACGATTATGTGAAGAGAATCGTGTTTGTCACGATTCTGTGAAGGGAATCATGTTTGTCACGATTCTGTGAAGGGAATCGTGTTTGTCACAATTGTTGGAACAAACCAATCACAAATTGGTGATTACAAAGAGCTTGAAGCAAGCTTATGATCAGATTGAAGTGGAAGAATACACTTGAGAAAGTGAAGAGATCTCAGAAGTGAAGTTTGTATATATATGTACATTACAGTTGGAAATTCTTGTAATATGAGTACAGATATTCCTTAGGATGATAAGGCGTAATGTAATAGATGCGGGATAAGTCTAGAACCATATGTATATAATTCAATGATGTAAAGAAATATGTGTGAACGTCATTAGAAGACAAGTTTCATAGAGATAGATGTGAGGAGAGTCATCTTCAAGAAATAGCGATGAGTATTTCATAGATTTCTCTCAGCCTGATCATGTGGATCAGAAATCCTTTTGTACACATCTAAGCTAGAAGCTAATGAAGCTATGTTCCAAGTTTCATAGTCTAATTCCTCTCCTGCTGTGAGTATGATCAATAGGAACATGTGTATGTAAAAGTCTGCAGAAAAACTTCTCAGAGTTGCGCATTTTTTCATGTCAATGATTTGCTTAGATCTCAATGCACAGTGTAAAGTTTTGGATGATTAAGCACTTAAAATCTAAGTTAGATGGTAAGGAATCTATGGCTAAAAGCATTTAGCAAAAACGGGATCTGTGCTGTGAGAAATCAACCTTAGAAGTTACCTACATCAAAGTCGCTTGTTCAGGAAAACAGTTTCTGACATACTTTTGATCTTAAGGATCAAATTAAAGTTGTAATGATTCTTTTGAAGAACTAATGGTTGATATGATTGCGCAAAGGTAGTGTGAAGATTTGTGCATCATTGATTTGAAGAAATTTGAAGATATGTGCAGGCATTGAAGTCAATTTTTGAAGCAGACTTTCTGAAGAAGGAATTTCTTCACTCAGAGAAGTGCTAGTGAAAGTTTTGATAAATGAAGACAATATTTGTGTAAAGTTTGATCCATAACTAATATAGAAGTGTTCTTAGATCAGTATAGATCAAACCTTTGGAGATTAAGAGGTCTCCAACAGTGGTATCAGAGCATAAGGTGCGATACAAGTGAAGTAAAAGCATTGGAAGTCCCGACTGTTGCAGGTACTGAAGTTCCTTCTAATTGAAGGTGGACAAGGAAAAATTCTTGAAGATAACCTGCAGAAGCACAAAGCACAAGTTCGAAGAATCAAGAAGGATTAAAGCTTCATATCAAAGGTACACTTTATTATCATAAGTCATAGTAATTGCAGACATAGAAGATCAAAGATGGGAGAAAGTTTGCAGATTGATAAGCTAGATAGGGAGAACTATCCAGCTTGGTCCATGAGGATGGAGGCACACCTTATGAGCATAGATTTGATGGCATTTATTATAGGAGAAGAAGAAAAGCCTGAATTTGCAGATCCTAGTATTCCAACTAGGGAAGAGCTTGCAGATTTGAAGACTTGGATGAGAAAGGATGCTCAAGCTAGAGCATCATTTACATGGCTGTAAATGATTATCTTCTACCTCACATCAGAGGATTGGAAAGTGCAACAGATGTGTGGAATGCTTTGGAAGAGCATTTCCACAACACATCAAATTCTAGGAAGTCCTCATTATGGGCAGAGTTTACAACTTTCAAGAAGAAGACTTCACAATCAATTTCTGATTATGTGGCAAGGATGAAGGATATTGCAGATAGCTTGGGAGATGTAGATGAAGACATTGAAGAGGATAAGTTGGTAAGGAAAATACTTACAGGTCTGAGAGGAGATGAGAAGTGGAAGCCTTTCGTATTGTCCATAGAATTCTCATTAGATCACTTTACTCCTGATCTAAATCAATTGCTAGAACACATGCTAACTTTTGAGCAGGACATTAAGGGAGACAATGATAGGAGTGCAATTCAAGCTATGTACTCCAAGGACAAGAAAAAGAATGGCAAAGGGAAGCAGTCAACTGATGATGAAGGAACTTCAAGTCAAGCTAACTTTACAAAAAGGAAAGATGAACTTCAGAGGTAAAGGAAGAGGAGGTAAGAACAAGGATAATACTAAATCTTGTTGGATTTGTGGCAAAACCAATCATTTGGCAAATGATTGTTGGTATAACAATCAAAATGGTGGAAGTAATAATCAGAGCTTCAATCAAAGAGGTAGAGGAGGCAGATCCCAAAGAGGTAACTTTAGAGGAAGAGGTGGTAGGACATCATATGCTAGAGGAGCTGGAAGAAGTTTTCAATCTCAGTCCTACAACAATAATTATTATAATTATGCATCAGATCAAAAGGATGACATGACTCTCATCTTGAATGCAACTCATGAACCAGTAGGAGAAGATCAAAGGGTGTTTTATATTGACTCAAGATGTAGCAATCGTCTGAGTGGAAATATATCATTGATGACTAATATGGAAGCAAAGGTGAATGGACATATAGTTCAAACAGGTGATAATACCAAGCATAAGGTGGAAAGCATTGGATCAGTAAAGACAAAGAATGGAAGTACACTCTTAAGCAAGGTACTTTATGTTCCTACTATCTCTAAAAACTTGATAAGTGTAGGGCAAATTGTGGAGAAAGGATATGAAGTCAGATTCACAAATGATGGTGTTTATGTGCAAGATCCAAATCAGGGATATAGAAACATAATTGCAGGTAAAAAGGAAGGAAGGTTGTTTACTCTCAAAGTCCAAGGTAATGTGGGACATGTTTTATTTACTTATGGAAGTCAAAAGATGTCTGCGTTAGACCTATGGCGTAAAAGGCTAGGTCATTTCAATGAGAGAACCATAAAGAAAATGTCAAGGAATGATGTAGTGCTTGGTTTGCCAAATGTTGAAGGGCAACACATGGTGTACAAGTGTGAAGCTTGTCAATTAGGTAAAGCACACAAAAGTTCTTACAACAAATCAGGATACAAGTATTCAAACATGCTTGAGTTAGTTCATACAGATGTGTGGGGTCCTTCAAGGTGCTATAGTATAAATGGATCCAGATAGTATGTGTTGTTTGTTGATGATGCAACCAGATGGATTACTTTATATGTAATCAAGGATAAATCAGAAGTGTTCAAGACATTCAAGCATTATCATGCTTATGTAGAAAGGATTACAGGACAAAAGCTCAAGAGGTTGAGATCAGATGGAGGGGGGGAGAATATTTCTCTAAAGAGTTTGATGATTATTTGTGGAATGCAGGTATAAAAAGAGAAGTAACTTGCAGGTACTCTCCTCAAAAAAATGGAGTTGCAGAAAGAAGAAATAGAACTCTTGTAGAGTTTGCAAGAGCAATGATGAAGGAAAAGAATTGTCCAAATTACTTATGGGCAGAAGCTATCAACACTGCAACATACCTTGTGAATAGGTTACCTTGTAAAGCTTTGGAGGGAAGAACTCCTTATGAAGCATGGTGGGGTAAGAAACATACTCTTGATCATTGTAAGGTATTTGGATGTTTAGCATATGCTTATGTTCCTTCACAATTGAGACATAATAAACACGATTCCCTTGACATAATTGTTGTTGGAGACCTCTTAATCTCCAAAGGTTTGATCTATACTGATCTAAGAACACTTCTATATCAGTTATGGATCAAACTTTACACAAATATTATCTTCATTTATCAAAACTTTCACTAGCACTTCTCTGAGTGAAGAAATTCCTTCTTCAGAAAGTCTGCTTCAGAAATTGACTTCAATGCCTGCACATATCTTCAGATTTCTTCAAATCAATGATGCACAAATCTTCACACTACCTTTCTGCAATATATCAACCATTAGTTCTTCAAAAGAATCATTAGAACTTTAATTTGATCCTTAAGATCAAAAGTATGTCAGAAACTATTTTCCTGAACAAATGACTTTGACATAGGTAACTTCTAAGGTTGATTTCTCACAGCACAGATCCCATTTTGCTAAATGCTTTTAGCCATAGCTTCCTTACCTTCTAACTTAGATTTTAAGTGCTCACTCATCCAAAACTTTACACTGTGCATTGAGATCTAAGCAAATCATTGACACACAAGAATGTGCAACTCTGAGAAGTTTTTCTGCAGACTTTTACATACACATGTTCCTATTGATCATACTCACATCAGGAGAGGAATTAGACTATGAAACTTTGAACATAGCTTCACTAGCTTCTAGCTTAGATGTGTACAAAAGGATTTCTGATCCACATGATCAGGCTGAGACAAATGTACGAAATACTCATCGCTATTTCTTGAAGATGACTCTCCTCACATCTATCTCTATGAAACTTGTCTTTAATGACTTTCACACATATTTCTTTACATCGTTGACTTATATACATATGGTTCTAGACTTATCCCGCGTATATTACATTACTTGTTATCATCCTAAGGATTATCTATACTCATATTACAAGAATCTCCAATTGTAATGTACATATGTATACAAACTTCACTCTGAGATCTCTTCACTTTCTCAAGTGTATTCTTCCACTTCAATCTGATCATAAGCTTGCTTCAAGCTCTTTGTAATCACCAATTTGTGATTGGTTTGTTCCAACAGCTCCCCCTCAATCACTAATTGTGATTATTCCATTCTTCTTCACTCCTTCCATCTCTTTGAATCTCTATAGCTTAGGTCCATCCAAGCTTTTTCTCAGCATATCTGCAACTTGCTCTTTTGTTGGAGTATACATCACTTCAATCTCTTTATCAAGTACCTTTTCCCTCAAGAAATGATACTGAATCTCTATATGCTTAGTCCTGGCATGAAAAACAGGGTTAGCTTCCAAATACAATGAACTCATATTGTCTCCAAAAATAATTGGATTACTCTGATCAGTTCCAAAACTCTTCAACAAGGTCTTTAACCAAATCACTTCTTTTGCAGCCTCTACCATTCCTTTATATTCAGCTTCTGTAGATGACAAAGCAACTGTATGTTGCTTCTTTGAGCACCAAGAAACTAGTTTATCTCCAATATAACAGAGATAGCGATGAGTAGACCTTCTATCATCTGAATCATCTGCCCAATCTGCATCACTAAACACTTTGATTCTTGTGAACAATATCCTTAAGTACAAAGTACCACCACATATGAGAGTATCAAGTATGTGGTAACATGGGGAAAAAACCTCTAGCCAGCACTAGAGTAAAAAGTGCCCATGTATAGGGAAAAGGTTCACATCAAAGCTCCTTGAGGAACACATAAGTGTAACAAACCCCCCTGGAGCGAATGATGTGAACACATACAAGGAGTGACAGATCAGCCCCCACAAGGTAACAAGCCTAAAGCTTTGCGAAAAGCTTCAAACTTTTCCCGTGGAAGAGCTTTGGTGAATATGTCTACCACATTATCTTGTGTAGGCACATATACCAAATCAATATCTCCTGCATGAAGGCGCTCTCTCACATAGTGATAATGCACCTCAATATGTTTGGTCCGTGCATGAAACACTGGGTTTTGTGCAACAGCCAAAGCACTCTGACTATCTGTGAGAATATGCGTAGCAACATCAATCTCCATGCAAAGATCCATCAATAAGCGTCTCAGCCATATACACTCCACTATCGCTGTGAAAACTGCCCTGTACTCAGCTTCACAACTCGATGTCGCCACTGTAGATTGCTTCTTACTCAACCAAGATATGCATGAGTCTCCAAGGAAAAAGCAATTACCACTAGTGGACACGCGAGTATCATAACAACCAGCCCAATCACTATCTGTAAAAGCATGCAAGCATGGCTGAACATCTCTGCCATAAAAGAGACCTAAGCTCAAAGTGCCTCGAAGATATCTAAACACACGTTTCACCGCTTGCCAATGCTTAGTGCCAGGGCTATGCATGAATCGACTCAACTGGGAAACTGCATACTGTATATCCGGCCTTGTGTTGCATGCATATATAAGACATCCCACAGCCTGCTGATAAAGAGAAGTGTCAAATGCATCACTGGAATCCTCAACTGAGAATCTAAATCCTGTCTCAATTGGTGTGGAAACTGGCTTGCAATCCTCAAAGTCAAAACGCTGAAGTAGTTTTTCAACATACTTTGCTTGATGCATAAGAATTCCCCCCTCAACGGATACAAGCTGGATGCCAAGATAGTAGCTCAAAAGATCAAGATAAGTGACATCAAAAGTATGCTGCAAATCAGCCATAAGAATGTCAAGTTTTGCATCACATGACACAGTCAAGAGTATGTCATCAATATAAAGAACAAGCACTATAAGATCAGCCACATTTTTGCGTACATAGAGTGTGCTTTCAATCGGACTACATGTGAAGCCAAGAGCAATCAAGTGCTTATGTATTTTGTCATACCATGCACGTGGAGCTTGCTTGAGACCATACAAGGCTTTATGCAAGCGACAAACCATATGCTCTTTCCCTTTCATAGCAAATCTATGAGGTTGCTTCACATAGACCTCTTCTTGCAAATCTCCATTCAAGAAGGCTGTTTTTATGTCCAATTGATGCACTTTCCAACCTCGATGGGTAGCCAATGCAACCACGGTACGAATGGTAGTCATGCGTGAAGTAGGTGCAAAAGTTTCCTCATAGTCAATGCCATATTGTTGCGCATATCCTTTGGCAACCAATCTAGCTTTGTAGCGATCAATGCTACCATCAGATTTTCTCTTAATCTTATAAACCCACTTTGTACCAATGGCATTCTTTCCTTTTGGCAATTCACATAACTCCCAAGTACCATTCTTATGTATGGAATCCATTTCCGATTGCATAGCACTCATCCATTGTGGATCGTCATATGCATCTTCAAAAGAAAGTGGCTCTTCATTACATGCTAGCAATAAGAGAATAATCCACAAAATTACTTGATGCATGGTGAGAGCTTGATCTTGTTCTACCAAGTAAAGGTGCACTCAATTTGCTGTCCTGCAAAGTTTGTTTCAGCCACTTTGGCATAGATTGTGCACTCTTGATAGACATGCATTCATTATGTTATACATCTTCAATATGTACATCATGCGTGGGCTGAATTTCATGCTCAGTTTCAGCCATATTTTGACACAAATGTTCAGCCATATGTGGCTGAAAATTTCCAACAGTTTTGATAATTTTTGGCTGAATTTTTTCAGCCATGTTTGGCTGGAAATTCTCTGCATTTTCAGCTCTATTTGGCTGGAATTTTTTAGCCCTTTGAACCTCAGTTGGCTGGTCTACATGGCCATAGTCAAGCGCACCATTTTGGAACAAAGGCATGAGTGTATCGAACACATCTTGTGAGCTAACTGTTGGCAGTTTTTTGCATTCAAGTAGAGGAAAAACTGAATTTTCAGCAAATACCACATCTCGACTCACAATAATTGTGTTCATCAATGGATGGTACAACTGATATCCCTTACTTTCAGCACTATAACCAATAAATATACATTTCTTTGCCTTGTCATCAAGTTTGTGACGTTGTTGTGATGGCACAAGAGCATATGCCAAACAACCAAACACACGCATATGACTAACCATAGGCTTATGACCATTCCAAGCCTCATAAGGAGTGATGACTCTCAATGCTTTTCTGGGGTAGCGATTCAACACATAGTTTGCACACATGACTGCTTCCATCCAAAACTTATGAGGAAGATGCTTTTCTTTAACCATACATCGTGCCATTTCAAGTAGAGTTCTATTTTTACGCTCGGCAACACCATTTTGTTGAGGTGTATATGGCACCGTACATGAAATACCTCTTTCACGATGAAAAGCATTAAACTCATGTGACATGTACTCACCACCACGATCCGTGCGTAGAGTCAAAGCTTTTGTGAAGAAAAATTTTCAGCCATAGCTAAAAATGCTTTGAAGCAAGAAAATACCTCATTCTTTGCTTTCATAGGATACACCCATGTATGGCGAGTAGCATCATCAATGAAGGTAACAAAATATACATGCTTCCCAAAAGATGGCGTCTTGACCGGACCACATACATCACTATGAACAAGTTGCAATTTCCTTGTAGTGTGTGTATGACTATCTTTTGGAAAAGAAGCACGATGCATTTTTCCAAGAATGCAACCTTCACATGCATGCTTTTCAATGGAATCAAGTGTAGGCAAGCCAATAACCATATCCTTCTTTTGCAAGTAGAGCAAACTATTGAAGTTTAAATGACCAAAACGAGCATGCCAAAGCTCCATTTCAGCCATGGAAGAAGTATGAGCAACTAAGGCATTTGAGGTAGCCCTCTTGGATGTATCCATACGATACAAACCATTACATAATGTACTGGACATCACGATAACATCACCATTGCTGAAATCATGAACCATACACTTATCGTCAACAAAGTGTACATGAAGTCCAGCTTTGGCAATCAACGCAACTGAAATTAAGTTCTTCTTTATACCGGGCACATACAATGCATTTTTCAAGAGAATCACACCTCCATTTGCAGCCGTAAGCTCAATTTCTCCTACTCCAATGATAGGATAAGAGGCATTGTTTGCACACACCACATGTCCTCCTTTAGGTGCATCTTTCAAAGAGGCAAAAAATCTTTTGCAAGATGTTATGTGCTTTGAAGCACCACTATCAAAGAACCAATCCGAATCAGCCTCACTCACAACCATACATTTAGAATGTAAAGAAGCATCATAATGACATGTAACAACACATGCCCAAAAATCTTGAGCCATGTTAGCTTCATCATTCTTTGCATTTGCTGAATTTTCAGCAATAGACATGTCCGATTCCTTCTTCTTTTCATTGCGTTTAGCAAGCTTTCTACACTCATCAATAGTATGACTAGCCTTCCGGAAATATTTGCATCTCTTCTTCTTTTGCAAATCACCATCATTAGAGGAATGAGTGGAAGAGGAAGCTTGAGGCTTTGGTTTTGATGAACCAAAAGCTGAACCATACTTGCTTTTCCCCTTTTGTGAGATAGCAAGTGCTTGCGTTCCCTCAATCAAACCACTCCTATTCACTCTAGATTGCTCTTCTTGCAAAAGAAGAGACACAACCTGATCAAATGCATACATATTAGGATTTCCTTTTGCAACCAAACGGAGTGTAGTAGCAAAGCTTTGAAAAGATTCCGGTAATCCTTTATGTAGAAATGAGTGATGCATCCGGAATGATCTCATCTATGTTTGCCAATTGCTCCTTCAAGTCCTTGATGCGTGTCACATACACATCCACTGACTAATTTTCAGCCATAAATACATCTTCAAGTTGCTTCCTCAAGTATGCAACACGTGCTTCATTACGCACGGCATACAAAGAAGCAAGAGTGTCCCATGCCTGTCTCGATGTAGAACATGACCGAATGTGTGGAACTATATGACGCTTCACTGAAAGTGCAATCAAAGCATGAGCTTGAGCATCTTTTCCATCCCATCTAAGCTGCTCCTGTGTAGGTGGAGAAGGAGAAACCACTGTACTCGAAGAAGAAGCTCCATCTGTGACAGTAGACTGTGAAGTAGAAGCACCTGCCGGTCTTCGATCTACATCTGCCACTATGTTCCAAAGTTGTTTTGTAAAAAGAACATGCTTCATCATGTAAGACCACATCGGATAGTTGGTCCCATCAAGCTTATCTTCAGCTTGAGGCATGCCAAACAAGTCATTGCTGCCCGCCATTTCACTAAGGAACAAGAATGTGACAAAATCTTCACTTCAACGAAAGCTGAAATGAGTGCTGAAATTTCAACTCACAAACCGTCACTCTGATGGCGATTCTGACTGCACGAATGGCTTCGAAATGGGGATAAAACCCCAACGCACCTGGTGGAAATGTTTCCGGGCTGCTGAAATTCACACTTCTATGCTCCGAAGTCGATTTGCACTGTTAAAGTGCGCGCGCGCCGCGACGCGAAAAACTGAAACTTGAGAAGAAGCTGAGCCTGCTCTGATACCACTATTGGGTGTGTGTAGAAGTG
Organism: Ceratopteris richardii; assembly: GCA_020310875.1. Lineage (NCBI taxonomy): Eukaryota > Viridiplantae > Streptophyta > Polypodiopsida > Polypodiales > Pteridaceae > Ceratopteris > Ceratopteris richardii. The sequence goes on along the minus strand of CM035429.1, from coordinate 127,543,252 downwards.
CGAGAGACACACAAGAAGCACACACAAGGAGCACAAACGCAACAAGACACACGGAGAAGACGATGGCTGGAATAGCTCTCTCTATTGATCGATGAACTGAACTGAAGTAAGAGCTGAATAATATCCCTAAGTACAAAGTACCACCACATATGAGAGTATCAAGTATGTGGTAACATGGGGAAAAAACCTCTAGCCAGCACTATAGTAAAAAGTGCCCATGTATAGGGAAAAGGTTCACATCAAAGCTACTCGAGGAACACATAAGTGTAACATTCTTATCCCACAGTTAGAAGCGCCTTTACAAAATAATAACATGCAATGAAGAACTTTCAACAAAGTGACAATTTTTCCTACAAAAAGTTCAAAAGTAATGAAAATCGCGATTCCGAGTTTTTCAATGATTTTCAGTATTTTCAATCTCTATCCATTATTTCCAGCTTGAAAATATGTAGAAATTTAATGTTAAGAAAAATTACCTTATAGATTGATCAAAAACTGTCCAAAAGCTTTGTGATTGCAAGAAGTCACGATTTTGACAGCTCTTCCCACTCACTCTCTCACTCAAATGAATGGTCTTTTTTTGAGATTTTAGGCTTTTATAGACTTCAGACAGTCATGATTGTGATTGGTTTTCACAATTTTGAGTTCCCACCTTTATGATTCTTGTTCTTTTACAATTTTTGTTGTTTTATTTAAAAAATCGTTTCCCTTCCAACAAAATTTTCCCGCTTTCCTCTACTAATGAAAATCGCGATTTTGTGTCCAATTCTCAAATCTGATCACTTGATGATCAATTCTTACCAAAATTTTGAAATTTTGAT
>CM035429.1:127532431-127534931 GCA_020310875.1 Ceratopteris richardii | reverse complement strand
ACGAAGAAAAGCATTAAACTCATGTGACATGTACTCACCACCACAATCCGTGCGTAGAGTCAAAGCTTTTGTGAAGAAAAATTTTCAGCCATAGCTAAAAATGCTTTGAAGCAAGAAAATACATCATTCTTTGTTTTCATAGGATACACCCATGTATGGCGAGTAGCATCATCAATGAAGGTAACAAAATATACATGCTTCCCAAAAGATGGCGTCTTGACCGGACCACATACATCACTATGAACAAGTTGCAATTTCCTTGTAGTGTGTGTATGACTATCTTTTGGAAAAGAAGCACGATGCATTTTCAATGGAATCAAGTGTAGGCAAGCCAATAACCATATCCTTCTTTTGCAAGTAGAGCAAACTATTGAAGTTTAAATGACCAAAACGAGCATGCCAAAGCTCCATTTCAGCCATGGAAGAAGTATGAGCAACTAAGGCATTTGAGGTAGCCCTCTTGGATGTATCCATACGATACAAACCATTACATAATGTACCGGACATCACGATAACATCGCCATTGCTAAAATCATGAACCATACACTTATCGTCAACAAAGTGTACATGAAGTTCAGCTTTGGCAATCAACACAACTGAAATTAAGTTCTTCTTTATACCGGGCACATACAATGCTTTTTTCAAGAGAATCACACCTCCATTTGCAGCCGTAAGCTCAATTTCTCCTACTCCAATGATAGGATAAGAGGCATTGTTTGCACACACCACATGTCCTCCTTTAGGTGCATCTTTCAAAGAGGCAAAAAATCTTTTGCAAGATGTTATGTGCTTTGAAGCACCACTATCAAAGAACCAATCCGAATCAGCCTCACTCACAACCATACATTTAGAATGTAAAGAAGCATCATAATGACATGTAACAACACATGCCCAAAAATCTTGAGCCATGTTAGCTTCATCATTCTTTGCATTTGCTGAATTTTCAGCAATAGACATGTCCGATTCCTTCTTCTTTTCATTGCGTTTAGCAAGCTTTCTACACTCATCAATAGTATGACCAGCCTTCCGGAAATATTTGAATCTCTTCTTCTTTTGCAAATCACCATCATTAGAGGAATGAGTGGAAGAGCAAGCTTGAGGCTTTGGTTTTGATGAACCAAAAGCTGAACCACACTTGCTTTTCCCCTTTTGTGAGATAGCAAGCGCTTGCGTTCCCTCAATCAAACCACTCCTATTCACTCTAGATTGCTTTTCTTGCAAAAGAAGAGACACAACCTGATCAAATGCATACATATTAGGATTTCCTTTTGCAACCAAACGGATTGTAGTAGCAAAGCTTTGAAAAGATTCCGGTAATCCTTTCAACAATGTAGAAATGAGTGATGCATCCGGAATGATCATCTATGTTTGCCAATTGCTCCTTCAAGTCCTTGATGCGTGTCACATACATATCCACTGACTCATTTTCAGCCATAAATACATCTTCAAGTTGCTTTCTCAAGTATGCAACACGTGCTTCATTACGCACGGCATACAAAGAAGCAAGAGTGTCCCATGCCTGTCTCGATGTAGAACATGACCGAATGTGTGGAACTATATGACGCTTCACTGAAAGTGCAATCAAAGCATGAGCTTGAGCATCTTTTCCATCCCATCTAAGTTGCTCCTGTGTAGGTGGAGAAGGAGAAACCACTGTACTCGAAGAAGAAGCTCCATCTGTGACAGTAGACTGTGAAGTAGAAGCACCTGCCGGTCTTCGATCTACATCTGCCACTATGTTCCAAAGTTGTTTTGCAACAAGAACATGCTTCATCATGTAAGACCACATCGGATAGTTGGTCCCATCAAGCTTATCTTCAGCTTGCAGCATGCCAAACAAGTCATTGCTGCCCGCCATTTCACTAAGGAACAAGAATGTGACAAAATCTTCACTTCGACGAAAGCTGAAATGAGTGCTGAAATTTCAACTCACAAACCGTCACTCTGATGGCGATTCTGACTGCACGAATGGATTCGACATGGGGATAAAACCCCAATGCACCTGGTGGAAATGTTTCCGGGCTGCTGAAATTCACACTTCTATGCTCCGAAGTCGATTTGCACTGTTAAAGTGCGCGCGCCGCGACGCGAGAAACTGAAACTCGAGAAGAAGCTGAACCTGCTCTGATACCACTATTGGGTCTCTGTAGAAGTGCAAGAGACACACAAGAAGCACACACAAGGAGCACAAACGCAGTAAGACACACGGAGAACATGATGGCTGGAATAGCTCTCTCTATTGATCGATGAACTGAACTGAAGTAAGAGCTAAATAATATCCCTAAGTACAAAGTACCACCACATATGAGAGTATCAAGTATGTGGTAACATGGGGAAAAAACCTCTAGCCAGCACTAGAGTAAAAAGTGCCCATGTATACGGAAAAGGTTCACATCAAAGCTACTCGAGGAACACATAAGTGTAACATTCTTATCCCACAGTTAGAAGCGCCTTTACAAAATAATAACATGCAATGAAGAACTTTCAACTATATGTACAT
>CM035429.1:127439931-127527431 GCA_020310875.1 Ceratopteris richardii | reverse complement strand
TTACTTGTGGTAATAAAGCTATACTAACTGGTGAGTTTTTGCAGGAACTTTGTGTGCACTCAAGGCAATCCAAAGCAAGCTAGCAAGGGTGAGTATCAAGCTTGGGAGAAGGCTTCCTGGGCTTGTGTAGCAGTCTGGTCAACCAGCTAATTGAGGTTGGAAGATCTCTCCACCCTCCTTTGTCAATTCCTAGCCTAGGCTAAGTACGACTTAGGTGTGGTAATTAATTAGGGCAACGTTAGGCACGAATCAAGTCCAAGAGTATTAATCAACCAAGTGCAAGAAGTAAATAGGTCTTAAGTGCGAAAACCCTAAGGGACAAAAGGTAAAACGAGAATCGATCACTTATCAAGTGCGGAAATTCACTTAAGTACTCCTGACGACGCGATTTCAGACAAGACCATAAACATAATATTCAACTCAAAAGAACAAAGTGATTGGTGCAAAATTAACCTGCAACGAGAGTGTGCTTGGGTCCCAGGGGGTAGATAAATCAGGCATATGAACCTTAGATCAGGCAGACACTTAGGCCGAGACAAACAAAGCCTCAGATCTTCTGAAGCTAGTGTCAATCACACTGCCAGGTCTTGGGCCCAACAGTTGAGTGATTACCCATACACTCCCAGATCAGAAACAAGTGATTCTGAGATGTCCTATCACATGGAGAGACCAGTAGGTAGTTCAGGATTGGCTTATCTAGAAAAACCAGAAGGACCATACAAGACTCAATTGGAATATATCAGGACGAATCGTCTAGGTGCTTGCATCTACGAAGACGGGCTGAGAAGATCGGTGGTCCAGATTAAGAACCCCGATCAACCCCATGGATTAGACCACCCAGTAGTCAAGTTTGAGAATGGAGCATACCGAGATAAAGAGGGGACTATTTATGTAGTCACCACTCTTCCTGATAGAACAGACGAGTTTGGAAATGTGATTGCAGAGACCAACATGGGTGATATAGAGCAAGGGAACTTAGAGAGAGAGCCAAGAACTCCCCGTGGTAAATCTGTCTTGACCAGAATCATGACTCCAGAGTGGATTCCACAGGATAATAAAAGCATAGATCTGCTTTTAAACCGAGAAACCGATGAGGCTTTTTGGAGATATAAATCTTCTCAACCTCAGGAAGTGAGTGCCCTCACAATCTATGAGTGTAAAGACCCTGATAGCCCAGGCCAAGTAACCTACCTAGACAATGCATCAGAGAGAATCTTCGTGGTCACTGAGCATGGCAGACATGCCTACACATGGAAGGGCGAATTTGTTTTTCCCCAACCTCGGACTAATGTGTCATACAGTCATCAAGGAGCTGGGACCTCCCAAGCTCATGGAGCTCAAAGAGATAGAAGTAGAGACAAACCTGAGGTAAGTTTTGCCAACTCCCTGGGAAGAGAAAGAACGGGAACAGAAAGGAATAGAGTGGAACCTGAGAGACATAGAACCCCATGGAATCAAAGGAATATTGATGATTTTCCTTTGCCAAGGCCGAGAGAACACACTAGGACCCTGCGACCAACTCAACTGGTGAAGTCCATGAAGAATTACTTCAATGGCACGGGAGACCCTTATGACCATGTGGCAGAATTTCGGCAAGTATTGAAAGCTGAACAGGTAGAGGACCTATTCACACAATATAATGCTTTCGGTCTAACCCTTAGGAACACTGCCCTTACGTGGTTTCAACCACTAAATGAGAGGCATTTCAGAAACATAGACCAGCTCTTAGAGGCATTTATTGTTGAGTTTTCTAAGAGTGGAATCAGGCATAACACCTCCTCACTAATTCATAGCTTCAAACAAACACCTCAAGAGACGGTCAGACTAGCTGGAAGAAGATTTAGACAGTACCTGGAGAGATGCCCGATGCCGGAGTTACCCACACCAGCCAAACAAGTGGCCTTGTTCCTAGACGGATTATTGAGCACTAAGCTCAGGTCATATGTGTACCTGAAGGACCCTAGAACGATAGAAGAGTACGTGCGCATGTGCATAGACATTGAGGACAATCTAGGTGAGGAATTAGAACTATCAAAAATCTATAAGGATTCTGATAGCTCTAGTAACCTGACATCTGGTCAATCCACATCCATCGAGGAACTTGCAGAGAAGGTAGCCCAAAAACTAGGTGTCTCTAACAAGCAAATTCCGAGATTTGCCCCAGTTAAGCGGTGTTACAATTGTGGCGGTGAACATATGGCAAGTGTATGTCCCATTATGGCCCAACCCCAGGCGAATCCTAGTAGCCAGTACTGCACCATAGAGCGCAGGTACACCAACCACACTGCACAAGACTGCCCATATAACAAACAAACTGTTAGGCAAAATTATCCTCAGCCATATCCACAACATGGTAGATACCAGAATCAGTACCCACCACAACAATACAATAGACCACAACAAACTTATCAGCCACCTTACCAAGGACAGCAGAGACCTCAACCAGTCCTAGTACAGCAACCCCCTGCTCCCACCAATGTGATCCCAGTGAAATATGCATCTACTGAAGAAAATCCGAATAGAGCCATAGTCCCAGTCACCCCATTGCTATCAGACAGTGATCCAAGTGACCATAGTTTTGACTCCACACATATGGATAGCCCACAGGCTTACTACATGCACTCACCCGAGCATAACGAGTCATACTATTATGAGGACCCAAGTGAAAATAGTGGGGAACCTGAGTATGCTAATGTCATGTACACAAACCCCAACTCTAGACCTCAACCTAGGCAGGTACGAACCCCATTTCCTAGAGGACCATGCTTCAGATGTCAGGGAGATCACCTTGTACGTGATTGTCCACTGCCTGTCCCTACACAACCTCAACCAGTAACCATTCAGGGTTTCTGTCAAGACTGCGGGAAAGAACATCTCCTACGAGATTGCCCAAAGAACCCTAATCACATGCCTAAAATCACTCCTATCAATGTTGTTGGGTTAGTTGTAGACTCCACAGGGAGTGTAACTTCCACTGCACCTGTGCAGGTGATCACAAGAGCCCAGGCACTTCAACAACACCAAGGTGTTGGTCAGGAAAAGAGCCCCGAGGTGAGTGAAACAGAGAGCATAACCAAAAAGAGGACTAGAGCCTGGAAGGATAGTCGTGAAAGAATGAAAAGGCAATGGGCAAAAAAGATAAACGAACTTGAAGAAAGCTTGAGAGAAAACAAGGCAAAAATCACAGAGATCACATCTCAACCGCACTCCCACACACTTCCACCACTACCATCCCCATCACCCTCCATTCCTCCACCCTCTAATACACCCCACGTAACCCACCCACCACCCCGAGTAGGATTAGTATTAGCTGACCCCACTCCTGAAGGCTTGGACATGATGTTCAAGGCCTACCAGGCTCGACTTCAAGAAGGGCCAACAGCTGCAAACCTAGACAAGAGTTACCCTAGAGCAGATTTAGAGATTGAACGGATGAAAATGTGCATGAAAATGGTAGAACAAGCTCAAGCTATACTTGAGACTAGTCAAAAGTTCAATCAGACAAACTCTGTCAAGCCGGATTTGCATTTCCAAGGCTTACTAGAAAGATTAGAGCAGTTGGTAAACAAATCACAAGTTTCTTTACCTCCACAGGCTCAACCAGTTGTTGAAAGAGGAAGCTCACCACCAAGGGGAGCTTATGTTCCTAATTCCACGGATGCTGGAATACCTCCTTCAATTCAACAGTACTCTCAAGAGTTCTTGCGGGAAATACAAGAAGAGAAATGGGCCAAGGAGAAGGGTGATTCCCCTCCTATTCCTGAGATTGATGATCTTCGTGATCAATTTCCCCAAGACATTCTGTCTATCTATGGAGATCAAACAGAGCAACAAGAGGATGAGAGATTAGATTTTGAATCTAATTCTTTACAAGAGTTGCCTCATTTCACAGGCCGATGGGAATCTGAATCTCTCCAGATCAGAGCTCCCACAATATTGGTGAGAAATGAAGACTCAGTGATTCCAAGGAACACTGATGTTGTGAAGAACACTAAGGTTCAATGTCATCTCACTGTAGAGGAGCTACTCAAGGCAAAACCGGAGCTCTGGAATCATGTGAAGGATCAGGTTCCAGAACTTGAATCCAATACACCAAAAGTAGGCTCTAAGCAAAAAGTACCAGAGATACCTCTCCACAAGATAGGACACATGAGCGAAGGTGAAGAAGGTAACACTTATCTTCCGATCACCTATCAAGGTTACACAACCAAAGCAATTGTGGATTCGGGTGCTGGTGTTGCTATTGCGACCACCTCCTTGTGGAAGCGATGGGGCAAACCCACCTTAAGACCAACGAGAATGAAACTTCAAATGGCAGATGGTCATTTTGAAAGACCTCTCGGATTGCTTGAAGGGATAACTCTAACCACTTGTGGTGTAGAGTTTGAACATACATTTGCTATATGTGACTTTGAGAAAAATAATGTCTACGAGATGATCCTAGGAAGACCCTTCCTACAACAATTGCAAATAGTACAGGATTGGGGAACCAACTCCTTGTACTTACAGCACTTAGGGGTCACCACCAAGGTCAATTTGAAGGATTACACCTTCAGAGATGTACCACCCCTACAGTGGAATCCTATCCACAAAGCGAAAGAAGATTCTATCTCCGTGCATTCTGGAAGTTCACCTGATCCATCCTGGCTGCATGAAGATACTCACTTGTGGATGTGCAAGGTCGCGGAGGAAGAGGAAAAGCGCCTAAAAGCGAGAGAAGAAGGAACTCCCCCAGGAGATAGACCAATAAAAGACCCAGCCTATACACCGATGATATTTCCAGATGAGGAATTTGAGCCTCATGGTTGGGCAGAAATCTTAGCTACCATGGACATTGCAGTCAATGAAGAACAATGGACACCCCATTGTGATGAGGAGGGTTATGATATTTCAGTGTTCATGTGTCAGCCCTTGTTGGAAGAGTGTGATCTTAGTGAGTTCATAGAAGAAGAAGAGAATGACGATGATCTAGAATCCATTGTGATGGATACTTACTTTGACTCAGAGGAACACTACTTAGAAGAAATAGGAGTGTTAACCCAAAAAGAAGAAGAACCCCTTGCGAGTATTAAAACGATAAATTCAAAGAAAGGAAGTGAAGGAGGTCAAAAGAAAAAGAAAAGGAAAGCAGTGAAACAAGAAGAGGAAGAATCATTGTTTGAAGTACCAGAAAATTTCAAGAAATATGAAGTGGAAGACCGAAAAATTTTGGTACGAATGCCTAAGAGAGAGGCCATTATAGGAGAAGCATATGACAATAAAGAAAAGACCAAAAAAATTGTAGTGACCATTGAAGGGAACGAAGAGCGATGTACGTACATAGGAGACGACCTAAGTGCAAAAGAAGAATTAGAGCTGGTAGCTCTATTAAGGGAATATAGGGATGTGTTCGCATGGCACTATAGAGACTTGAAAGGAGTAGATCCAGAGATTTGCTCTCATACGATTCCGATGACCGTTGATGCCAAGCCCACCAAACAAAAGCCCTACACATATAATGACAATTATGCAGCCAAAATAAAGGAGGAAATTGACAGGCTGATTGAAGGTGGATTCATCTATGAGATTGAGCACACTGAATGGGTGTCCCCCATTGTAGTGGTGCCCAAGAAGAATGGGAAATTGCGAGTGTGCATTAACCTTAAAAAAGTTAATGCCGCTACGATCAGAGATAGTTATCCACTTCCAATCACCGAACATCTATTGGAGCGTGTTGCAGGCAAGGAAGTTTACAGCTTCCTTGATGGATTTTCAGGTTACAACCAAGTAGCCATTGCCCCCGAAGATCAACACAAAACGGCCTTTGCCACAGAATGGGGAATCGTTGCATTTCGTGTGATGCCATTTGGGCTCACCAATGCACCTGCAACATTCCAAAGACTCATGTGTCATGTCTTCAAAGAGTTCTTGCGAAAGAGCTTAGAAGTATATGTGGATGATTTATGCGCTCATTCCCAAGAAAGAAGTTACCACATCCCTGAGCTCAGGCAAATCTTCAACAAGTGTAGAGATTATCGAGTGTATCTGAATCCAGAGAAGTGTGTGTTCATGGTACGACAAGGTAAGATCTTAGGTCACATTGTTTCTAAGAATGGAATTTCAACAGATGAAGACAAAGTAAGAGCAATAGCAGAGTTGCCCAGACCAAGGAATGTTAAAGAGGTACAAGCCTTTATGGGCCATTGTGGATATTACCGTAGGTTTATCCACATGTATGCCATCATAGCTAAACCTCTTTATGGGTTGTTAACAAATTTTGAGTGGAGCGAGGAATGCGAGACTTCCTTCAACGAGCTGAAGAGACGTTTGTGCACAGCACCAATATTGACTACTCCGGATTGGAGCAAACCCTTTCATGTCCATGTAGATGCCTCCAATCATGCAATAGGATGTGTGCTAGCACAACCCATAGGTGAAGGAAACCTAGATTTGCCGATAGCATATGCTAGTAGGCAATTAAATGCAGCTGAACGAAATTACACCACAACGGAGAGAGAAGGCTTAGGCATGGTATATGCTGTGAAGAAGTTTAGACACTATCTATTAGCCAATAAGTTCAAGTTTTTCACTGATCATCAAGCTTTACTATATTTGGTCAATAAACCTTGCAATACAGGCCGCTTAGTAAGATGGTTCCTCTTACTAATGGAATACGACTTTGAAGTTGTTGTCAGGAAAGGTAGAACCCATCTTAGGGCAGACCATCTTTCTCGCATCACTTCAGGAGAGCCACCGCAAGGAGTGTCTGATGAATTGCCCGATGCTTATCTGTTCAATTTAGAAGTTGTTCCTAAATGGGCAAGTAAGTTGGTACCAGTCCTAACCTTCGGGCCTGCAAATAAGAATGTGAAAACAAGCAAAGAGGAAATTGTAAAATCACTAAAGTATCAAATATTGGCCGGAAGTATGTACAAGCAAGATACCGAGGGCGTATTAGCTTGTTGTGTCGAGGACGATGAACATACTAGTTGGTTGCAACAAGCCCATGAGGGATTGCTAGGGAATCACTACTCTAAACAACGAACATTGCAGAATCTAAAACGTTTAGGAGTGTATTGGCCTAGCATGGACAAAGAAATACAAGAGTGGATTCACAATTGTTCAGTGTGCCAGAAGAGAACCCCAGTGGAACATGCCACTCTTTATCCGTGTCATTAATCCCAGATTGGAGTGCTCCATTGGTCGAGTTCATGAGATCGGGAACATTACCCAATCAGGCTAGTCTTGCAAGAAAACGGAGCATGGAGCAAGAGGCTCAAGACTATGTGTAGCTTAGTGATGAGTAGCACCTCCTTTAATGTCAATCCGGGAAGACGTGAGGATGGTATGAAGACCTCAAGCAAGTGGCGGCACAAGTGCGTGAGTGAGAAGCACACAAGCATGCACACACATACACACACACGCGCACACACGGCAAGACAAAGAGAGAGAATCAATGGAGCTTTTAGATTACTTTCAAAATGCTCTTACAAGTTCGTTTCAATTACAATCTCCCCCCAAAAATGAGCTCTCTAGCTCTTTTTATAGTTTTTGACTAGCTTTGGCCCTGTCCAGACCTAGTGTCCGGCCTAGTTAAAAATTAGGTTCCAGGGCTCATTTGGGGGCTCAAACGAGATCTAAAAAATATGAAAATTGGTACACAACTACTTCTAAGGCTCCTCAAGCTCAAGGACTCCTTGGCTTGCACAAAATGGAGCTACAAAAATGTGAAATGATATTTACAATGATTGTTAGTGATAAAAATCACTGTTGTTGTACGGATTTCTTCTAGTGATCTGCCATACATATCTTCGAGCTCCCTACTTGCTCTTCCTCCCTGCATGTCCATCTCTTTGATCTGCATTAGTGTCTTGAAAAAATATTGGCCTACTTGCCAGATCTTCTTTGACTGCCCTGTTTGCTTGTGCTGTCCCTTCGCTCTGACTCCCTTCTTTGACTTTCACGTCTTGTAAGTCCTGGTGTACCAAGACTACTGCCAACACCCCCCCCACTCTCGCGTCTGTCGCCCCTGACAGACCCTTGTCTAGCTGCTTTTTGGACGTAATATTGGACAACATCGGCGGCGAGGTGGTGTTCTTCTAACCTGAGTCCCCTTGCTAGATCTGTCAGCAATGCATCCCAATTGACTGGCCCTGGGACATCTGGATGTGGCACCCGTAATTGTTCTGAGTGAATGGTTCGCTCCACAGCAAATAAATGGAGGAGATGTGAGGGTCTGGGTACAAATATTTCTGAGTGGTATTCCCAGAACCCTGTTATGAACATCTCCTCGAATGTTTGTTTAAAGCAGGCTGGGAGGTATTTTATTCTATCGTGCCAAGCATATACCACCTCTATGGAAGGAGTGGTGCTCATGTCATAAACTAAATCCTGGTTTCCTGTAAGGAATCCGACACCTGAGAAGTGTGGGTCCTTGATATTCTTGAATGTCCTGAATGTAATGAGCATTAATTCAAAAATTTTCATGCACATCTGGGCCATCACATCAGGGGTATTCCTTAATCGGATGCTCCAGTGCCGTATGGTGGAAATCATGTAATTGATGGTGGGAGGTCCTTGAGGGGGTGCTAGATAGACGTAGTTTAACCATTTGGCGTAGCCCTTGATATTCTTGACTGTAAGGGTAAACTCTGGCCATGTGCGTCTGCGGAAGACAGGAACGTAACAAGGGTTATATTTAATAAAAAGAGGCATATTCGTCCAGGTGCGAACCATCTCCGGGTAGGTTTCAAGGAGTCGGATCCTCCAGGTGGGTTGATGAATGGATCCTTTTTGAGCGCTCTCTGGGATTTCATCTGGCCCGAACTGTGTAGCAAACGTTGGAGGTTTGCCACATCTTTGTTGGATTTCTGCATTGTAGTCCGCCAGGAGTATACAATATGGCACGTATTGATCATCATTGGTTCCGATCCATCTATGGTGGGACATGCTGCGGAAGTATTCTGATTTAATAATAGTGTCCTCTATCTTTGCCATAGATTGGATTTGAACAGCCACTCGATCTTCATGAGTTGATGCTGTTTTCTCTAGTGTCTGGAGCCACTCAGGTACTTCAATTTCTAGCGTATCCATTCCTTCTGCGGTTTGCTTACCACCTAGCATTGGCATAGGAACGTATGGTTCCTCATACGTCTCATCTACCTCGATGGGTACCAAATCCTCGGGTTCTGGTTCGACAACTGGAGAGGGCTGCCTTTCGTGTGTGAGTAATCTTTCCTGTAATTCGGCCACCTGCTCTTTCAATGTCTTGACTTCCTCTGAAGTCGTGGTCGTTTCTGTGACCCTGGGTGCTGTCTGTTGCTCTTGGAGCTGATTGCGCAGCTCATCACGTTCCCTTTCCAAGTCATCATGAGCTTCTAATAGATCTGCATAGCTTTCCAAGATGGTCTTCATTGTTTCTGAGGGCACGGCTTTAAACTGCTCTGGATCAATTTCGTGGGGAGAGCCTTCCATTGCTGCTTCTAGATTTGCTTCATTTTGCTGCTGCAGTCTCCTGTTCTCTTCAAGGGCGGCCGCCATGTGTTTTCTGAGGAGTGCCAGGTTACGCCGGACTCTGAGATTATCGGCTTGGTATACTTCGAGCAAAGCTTCTAGTTGTTTGACACCTGATTCTGTCGATGGTTGGGGTGCCTCCAATAATGTTTGGTGAGCCTGCTCAAGCGTTGTGTAGCGTTGATTCAGTTCTGCATTTTCTGTTTGTAGAATGTGAAATTGTCTTTGTAAGTTCTGATGGTGCGTTGTCAGTTGTTGATACCGGTCATCCAGAGCTCTGTACTCATTCTGGAGCTGGTATACACATTGATTTAATGCTAAAAATATGCTATTTACATTAAATAATGCTGGGAGGGGTGAAGATGCAGGGGGAATGGGGGCGGGAATGGGAGATGTGAATGATGTGGATGCAAGCGGAGATGTGGGTGGAGGGGGTATGGGAGATGAAGGTGGCATGGGGGGAGGGAGCGGTGCTGTGGCAGGTGATGTTTCCATCGTGTCAATTGTTTGAGTGACCGTGTAGATGGGGATCGTGGGTGGAGTGGATGTGACGTCAGTGAACAGAGTGGTGAAAGTGGGCATGGTGACTCCCCCGAATTGGATTCCCGGAGAGAGTGGGATGCCCATGACAATGGTGGTGGTAGTGGACGTGGTAGTGCTAGTGTCATGTGGTGGAGTGAATTGTGTAGTGCGAGGTGGGGATGGTGGTGACAGTGGTGCTTCCTGATGTTCTTCTTCTTGCGTTGTCTCTCCTGGTGCCGATACATTGATGTGAATTTGTTTCCCGGACCTCCTGGGACGAACGGGAACCCTTTTCTCAAATCTGTGAATGTAGGCCATTGCCTCATGTATGGCTTCATCCAATCCTACTGAGTCGGCATGAAGGTTTATGGACTCAATGAACAACTCGTCTACACCTTCCTCAGCTAGCAAGTCGTTCATGAGTCTCTTGCCTGCTTCAAGTGACATTTTATGCTGTTCTTGAACTAGCTTCATTGTTCGATACAGTCTTTTTATTTGTGCCGAATACGCTGGGGCACTTGCTAACTCGGAGAGTTTGTCATATTCTTGATGTTGTTCTTCGTCGGCTTCTTCTTCGTCTCCTCCTGCCTCTTGTTCATCTACATCGACCTCTGCAACTTGTGGTTGGGTGGGGGCCGATGTTGTTGTTTGGGGTTGTGGTTCCTGAGCTCGCTCTGCTTCATTTTCGAGATTAGAGTCATAGATCAACCTGGCAATTTCTTCATCCGTGAGGTCCTCAAGAGTAAATCCCTGTGGAAATTCCAAATCTGATGGAATGGGTGGAAACACCAGATTGGGTCCCTCTGTACTTGGTCTTGGTAGCCGGATAGTGAATGGCCTAACGCGTCGTGTCTGGGGAGGGGTAATTTCTAGTGTAGTGGTGGCTCCCCTTGGTTGAGCGCAGGGTAGTTGGACTCCCCCCCTCATCTTCTTTGATGGGGGACCTGCAGTTGATAGTCTTCTCTGGAATTCTTGGGCCCGGGACCATACGAGTGCCCGCTGAACAGGCACGTCATAAGCCAAGCATCTATAGATTATTCTGGTCAGAGCACAACACCCGTGGAGCACATTTTTCTGCTTCTTGTTCCACCTTTGATGGGCTAGGTGGATCTGATCTATGATCCAGTGTGGCACATTGATGGGAAGGCTTTCTGTCTCTGCTAGATACAAGCTGAACCATATTTTCTTCGGGGGCATTGTGAATCGTTCCTGGGCGGGGAAAGCAAAATGTTGCATGATGGTCCGCAGGTGAAGCGCAATGGTAGGTGTCATCGCTACCATATCCTTCAACTTATTAAGATCTTTGTGTTTCATTCGACCTGGAACCATGGTTTCCTTTTCTGTTGGGATGTGCATACCATACATACCCAATGCTTCTCTTACCAGATTGAGGGTCAACTTGAATCTTTTAAGCTCATGACCCGGCAGCAGTGATGGCAACACAAAGGTGCTGTCGCCTCCCTTGGCCCTGCTTGGCGTGATGGTATTGATCAGATTTGAACATCGTAAGAAATCCGGCTTTGGTAAGTGGGCCCTGAAATAACTGTCCACACCTGCTTTGATCCAAACTGATCTCATGACTTCGGCGTTTTGATAGCTTTCAAACTCGCGCGTGAAAAAGTGGTATCTACCCCATTTGCCATTAAATTCCAATTCTGCTTCCCAGAAATAGGTTCCATCGCCCAGTGGTCCAGCAACATCACTGAACCAATGCGCATGCTTACCTACTTGAGAAGTGTGCCCTTGAGGAGGATCCTGAATGGGGAGCACATGCACGGCTTGAAGTTCTTGCGGCCTTGCGGTGAGACATGGCTCGAGGAGAAGTGTTTCTATGTCCACAATCTGGGTACCAGATCCGGCTTGAGAACTGGCACCTGCTTCTGCCATGGCTCTGTTTGCTGGTTGGTTCTGTGAGAATATAGAACCAAGTGTTAACATCGTAATGGACAAAATAAATTCGTTGTTGTCCCCGTTACAACATTAACATGAGGTAGATGGTGAGTTAGTGGTTAGTAAGTGCACGAAAACAGTGTGTGTAGTTAGTGCTTGGGTTATCCTAGGAGACTAATGCAGTTAGTAAGTGGGTATGAATTTACAAATTGGGGTCTGGGGGTTTATTACAGGTCCTAGGCTGCCAAATGCAATGAATGGGCTCTGCTTTCGGTCTCGTAGAGACTCTAGAGAGCTTTCTCGGTGTCGCGGTTTGAAAATGAGGCTTTTTAGGGACCCATTTACAATTGATTACATGCACGCTTTTGGGTCTTGGTGTGTTCTTGAGCGTTGAGAACGAGTGAATACTGGCAGTATGTGTAGCTGCGTTATGCTGTTTAGGTTGTGGCCTCGGCGTAGCTACTTGTGCCCTCAAGCAAGCCTTAGGCACCCAAATTTGTCTTGATTGTGGGCTAGCCTTCATCGACTTCTTGGGCACCCAAATAGATTTCACATTAGCAGGAGAATTTCTGCAAGACTTCTTATTAATGTCATGTTGTTGGTTATTAATAAGAAACTTCGCCCGTGCAGTTGACGGGGGTGCAACCGGTTGTTTGCCTTTCCGCACCCACACATGGTTTATTTTCTGAGACATTCTGCTGAGCAGGTACTTTTGATCTCAGACATAGGTAGTACTCTGCTTCTTCTGCCTTTGATCCACCTTGGGTTGCTGCCTCCTTCTGGTCTTTGGAAAAGCAGGGAGTTCCGTTGCATTCCTGACTCCTTTTTTGCGAATATCATTCCTCTGCAACACATAGTTTTGGACAAGAACAGCATGGTCATCTTCATGTGTACCCCTGGAAGGACCAGGAGTCTGTGCCTTTCCTAGTTCCTTGAGTGCTCCATTGTCTAATTCTACTGTAACTTGACTATGATTGATCCAAACCTGGAGAAGTCCACTTCTTAGGTTTAAATTGACTGCTTGGTCATAGATCCAATCTTGACCCAAGACAAGAGGTTCAGTGAGATCCTCATCTTGGCACACTAGTACTTTAACGGTCATTGCCTCATCGTGAATGTAGAGGGGAAGTTCCACCTCGCCCATGCAAGGGGTTTCCACGCCTCCCAATCCTATGAGATATGCTTCCACAGGATTGACAGTTAACTGCAACTCTTGACAGTAAGACACTCTTACAGCACTAGTGGCTGCACCTGAGTCAATCAAGGCTCTTACGGTCCTTGCACTCTTTCCTTGTCCTATTTCTAGGGTTACGAAAGGACGTCGATCAGTTATCCTATGTGAGCTGGTTCCTGCGACTGCACACATTGCCATATGTTGAAGCTCAAGGTCAAGGACAAAGCATGGAAGCACATCAAAGAAGTGGACATAGAAGAAGAGAGAGCAAGTAGGGAGCTCCAAGAAGTGTATGTCAAATTTTCAGAAGAATCCCCTACAAAAATAGTGATTTTCATCACTAGAAACCATTGTAAATACTATTTTTAGTAACTCCATTTTGTTCAAGCCGAGGAGTCCTCGAGCTTGAGGAGTATTAGAAGTACCATCGTACCAATTTTCATAATTTTTAGACTTCGTTTGAGCCCTCAAATAAGCCCTGGAACCTAATTTTTAACTAGGCCGGACACTAGGTCTAGACAGGGCCAAAACTAGTCAAAAAACTATAAAAAGAGCTAGAGAGCTCATTTTTGAGGTTAGCTTGTTAGAGAATAGAACTTTTGTAAGAGAACTCTTTTGCAATCTAAGCTTTCCATTGTTCCTCTCTTTGATCTTACTTTGTGCGCGTGTGTGTGTATGTGTGTGCATGTTTGTGTGCTTTCACTCACGCACTTGTGCCTTCACTTGCTCGTGGTCTTCATACCGGTCCTCACGTCTCCGCGGATTGACAAGTAAAGGAGGTGGTGCTTACGCTTGAGCTACACCAAATTTTGGCGCCGTTGCCGGGGAGAGAGCTTCGAGGACGAGCGTTGTGATGGTAAGATCGTAGATTTGCGACATTGGAAGGTAAAAAAAAACTGTCATTTCAGTTCATTTTCTGTTTTTTCCTCTTCATCTTCATCATCATCATCATCTCCACCTTCTTCCATCTTCTTCTTCATAGAAAATTCTTGTTTTTTAGTGCATTTTCACCATTTTCATACCATTTTTCATGCATTATTGTGTGGGAAGGAGTTAGGAGGTGCAAGGGAGAGCAAGCACTGCATTTTTTTCATGATTTTCTGCTCATACGGAGCTCGCCATAGCCGGCGCTCAGAAATTTGAATTTCCCACCAAAAAACGCGATTCTGTGATGAAAATCGCGATTCTGTGAAAATTCAAATTTTTTTGAAAAATCACGATTTTCAGTTTTCCCGCCTAAAAGTTGGTTGAAAAAAATCACGATTCTGTGTTTTTCTCAAAAAAACACGATTCTCTGCTCAAAATCGCGATTCTCAAAAAAACACGATTCTCTGCTCAAAATCGCGATTCTCACCAATCACGATTTTAAGCAAAAACACGATTTTGTGAAAAAGGCGATTCTGTGAAAACACGATTTTTTGCTCAAAATCGCGATTTTCAAAAACACGATTTTGTGCTCAACATCGTGATTTTCATGTGAAAAATACGATTTTCAAAAAACACGATTCTCTGCTCAAAATCGCGATTCTCACCAATCACGATTTTCAGCAAAAAACACGATTTTGTGAAAAACACGACTTTCTGCTCAAAATCGCGATTCTCACAAATCACAATTTTCAGCCAAAAATACGATTTTGAGAAAAACACGATTCTGTGGGACAAAATCGCGATTTTCAAGTCAAAAACACGATTTTGAGAAAACACGAATTTTTGCTCAAAATCGCGATTTTCAATTCACGATTTTCTGCTCAAAATCGCGATTTTCATGTCAAAAACACGATTCTGAGAAAACACGATTTTCAGTCAAAAACACGATTTTGTGAATCACGATTCTCTGAGTCAAAATCGCGATTTTCAGAAACACGATTTTGTGATCAACATCGCGATTCTCTGAAACACGATTTTGTGATCAACATCGCGATTCTCTGAAACACGATTTTGTGATCAACATCGCGATTCTCTGAAACACGATTTTGTGATCAACATCGCGATTTTTAGAAACACGATTTTGTGATCAACATCGCGATTCTCTGAAACACGATTTTGTGATCAACATCGCGATTTTCAGAAACACGATTTTGTGATCAACATCGCGATTTTCAAATCACGATTTTCTGCTCAACATCGCGATTTTCAGAAACACGATTTTGTGATCAACATCGCGATTTTCAAATCACGATTTTCTGCTCAAAATCGCGATTTTCAAAAACACGATTTTGTGCTCAACATCGCGATTTTTTTGACTTCACAGCATCGCGATTTTCAGAAAGATCACAAAATCACGATTTTCTCCAAAGGTCCTGTTTGCCTGTTTTGACCCCGAGGAGCCTGATTTGGCATAACTTTTTCATCCAAAGTCCATTTTTTGAGCTCTATAGCTTGTTGGAAAGCTCGTTTCAAATCCTACACGATCTCAACTGTTTTTTTCAAGAATAATGCGTTGATTTTGAGATAGGATAATTTGAAGTTGACCCTCAGGTGGGACTAGGGAACCAAGGGGACTCCAAAGAATTTTGAACCATACCAAGGGGAAATTTTGGACTCTTGACTAAAGCTTATGAACCTGAGATCTGGTAGACACTTAGGTAAGGATAAACAAAGCATTAGATCTTCTGAGGCTAGTGTCAACCATACATCCAAGTCTTGGGCACAACAACTAAGTGGTCATCTTTTACTAAGTTCAGACACAAGTGATTCAGAAATGTCTTTTAGCATGGGAAAACCTGCAGGTGGCTCAGGGACTACCCATTTACAAACACCGGAAGGTC
This sequence comes from Ceratopteris richardii, assembly GCA_020310875.1. Classification (NCBI taxonomy): domain Eukaryota; kingdom Viridiplantae; phylum Streptophyta; class Polypodiopsida; order Polypodiales; family Pteridaceae; genus Ceratopteris; species Ceratopteris richardii. Next base: position 127,511,585 of record CM035429.1, on the reverse strand, counting down.
CCTATAAGACACAGTTTGAATATATTCGGACCAACCAATTAGGTGCTCGCATCTATGAGGATGGTCTGAGGCGATCAGTGGTCCAACTCAAAAATCCAGATCAATCCTTTGGACTTGAACACCCGTTGGTCAAGTTCGAAGAGGGTTCATACATTGATAAGGAAGGAACCATGTATGTGGTTACCAACCAACCAGATAGGACCGATGAGTTCGGAAATATCATTCATGAGAATGAGATAGGAGACCTAGAACAAGGAAATATAGGACAAGGACCCCAGACTCCTAGAGGCAAGTCAGTTTTGACCCGAGTGATCACTCCAGACTGGATCCCTCAAGACAACAAAAGCATAGAACTATTTTTGAATAGAGAAACAGAGGAAGCCTTTTGGAGATTCAAGCCAGAACAACCTAGCCAAGTGGGCATAGTCATCATCTACGAGTTCAAGGATCCAGAGATACCAGGCAAAGTTGTCTACCTAGATAACACGTCAGAGAAAATTTTCTTGGTAACAGAACATGATAGACATGCATATACTTGGAAGAATGAATTGATTTTCCCTCCACCAAGATCCAATGTTTCCCACGGCCTCCATGGAGTAGGGTCATCCCAAGCTCAGGAAGCCCAGAGAGAAAGAACTAGAGAGAGACCTGAGGTAAGCCTTGCACACACCGTGGGCAGGAATAGATCAGGATATGAAAATGAAAGACCTGAAAGAGAGAGACATCAAGCACATAGGCAACAAAGAGATGAACAAGATTTTCCATTGCCTAGACCCCGGGAGTACCCAAGAACCCTTAAACCCAGTCACGTGATCAAGGCAATGAAGAACTATTTCGATGGGACAGGGGATCCTTATGATCATGTGGCCGAGTACAAACAAGTGCTGAGAGCCGAACAAATTGAGGACTGGTTCACCCAGTACGAGGCATTTGGTTTGACCCTTAAAGGCACTGCCTTAGCTTGGTTTCAACCATTGAGTAGAAGCAGCTATCGCGATATAGGTCAACTGCTAGACGAATTCATTGTAGAATTTTCCAAGAGTGGTATCAGGCATAACACATCATCCCTGATCCATAGTTTCAAGCAGACACCCCAAGAAACAGTGCGACTAGCAGGTAGAAGGTTCAGACAGTACCTAGAAAGATGCCCTGCTCCAGAGCTACCCACACCAGCCAAACAAGTGGCTTTGTTTTTAGATGGCTTACTGAGCACAAAGTTAAGATCCTATGTATACTTGAAAGATCCTAGATCCATAGAAGAGTGTGTGCGGACGTGCATAGACATAGAAGATAACTTGGGTGAGGAGTTAGGATTGTCCAAACTCTACAAAGATTCGGATAGTTCTACTAGTCATACTTCAAAGATCTCCACAGAAATAGAAGAGATAGCTGAGCAAGTTGCCAAGAAGCTGGGAGTCCAAAATAAACAAACACAGAGAGTCACTTCATTGAATCGGTGCTATACTTGCGGAGGTGACCACATGGCTAACGTATGCCCAATGCAAAACCAAAACATTAGAGAAAGGAATGCTCCATATTGCACTATTGAGAGAAAATACACAAACCACACGGCTCAAGATTGTCCCTACAATAGGCAGGCTGTTAGACAAAATTATCAGCAACCTTACCCACAAGGTAGGTATCAGAATCAATACCAACAGCCATATTATAGACCACAACAGCAGTATCAGGTACCATATAGGCCACAACCTGTCTTGGGAAACCAACCACCAGCTCCAGCCAACGTGATTCCAGTCAAGTATGCTGTGGGAGAGGAAAATCCAAATAGAGCATTGGTGCCCCTAACCCCATGGACACCAGATAATGATTCTCATGCTCATAGTTCAGACTACTCCCATGAAGGTAGTCCACATGCGTATTACACAGAGTCACCTGAGCATAGTGAGATTTACTCGTATCAATATGAGGCGCCACCTATGGAGCAAAATTGGGAGCCAGAATACTCCAATGTCATGTACACAAATCCTAACCCTAGGCCCCAGTTGAGACAAATGAGACCACAAGCCCCTAGAGGATCTTGTTTCAGATGTCATGGTGACCATTTCATTCGTGACTGTCCCCACCCACCATCTCCGAGCCAAGGACAGGCTATCACAATACAGGCTTTTTGTCCTGATTGTGGCAAAGACCATCTCCCCAGAGATTGTCCAAGAAACCCCTCTAGTGCACCCAAGATTACACCCATTAATGTGGTAGGCTTAGTGGCAGATCCAAGTTCAAGTAGTAGCAATGTGGCTCCTATACAAGCTGTCACTAGAGCACAAGCCTTAAAACAGGATAAACCAGTAGAACAATCAGAGTCGAGTGAATCGGGAGAGCCTAGTAAGAGGAAAACAAGAACATGGAAGGATACCAGAGAGAAGGCCAATCGTAAGTGGAATAAAAAGTTATCGGAACTAGAAGAAAGCTTAAAAGAAGCGAAAACAAAAATAGAAGACATTGCATCTCAAAGCCCCTCGCATGCCGAAACTCCATCCACTCCACCTCATCCCACCCCACCACCCATTGTAAATAGACCGCAACCAGGGTCTGTTCTCGCAGATCCAACCCCAGAAGGTTTGGACATGATGTTCAAGGCCTACCAGGCTCGACTTCAAGAAGGGCCTACAGCTGCAAACCTAGACAAGAGTTACCCTAGAGCAGATTTAGAGATTGAACGAATGAAAATGTGCATGAAAATGGTAGAACAAGCTCAAGCCATACTTGAGACTAGTCAAAAGTTCAATCAGACAAACTCTATCAAATCGGATTTGCATTTCCAGGGCTTACTAGAACGATTAGAGCAGTTGGTAAACAAACCACAAGTTTCTCTACCTCCACAGGCTCAACCAGTTATTGAAAGAGGAAGCTCACCACCAAGGGGAGCTTATGTTCCTAATTCCACGGATGCTGGAATACCTCCTTCTATTCAACAGTACTCTCAAGAGTTCTTGCGGGAAATACAAGAGGAGAAATGGGCCAAGGAGAAGGGTAATTCCCCTCCTATTCCTGAGATTGATGATCTTCATGATCAATTTCCCCAAGACATTCCATCTATTTACGAAGATGAAGCAGAACAAGAAGACGAAAGATTAGATTTTGAATCTAATACCTTAGAAGAACTGCCTCAATTTCCAGGCCCATGGGAATCTGAATCACTCCAGATTAGAGCTCCCACAATACTAGTAAGAAATGAAGACTCAGTGGTTCCAAGGAACACGGATGTCGTGAAGAACACTGAGGTTCAGTGTCATCTCACTGTAGAAGAGCTGCTCAAAGCAAAACCTGAGTTATGGAATCATGTGAAGGATCAGGTCCCAGAACTTGATTCCAACATGCCAAAAGCAGGCTCTAAGCAAAGGGTACCAGAGATACCTCTAGACAAAATAGGGGACATGTGTGAGGGTGAAGAAGGTAATACTTATCTTCCAATCACCTACCAAGGTTACACAACCAAAGCAATCATAGATTCAGGTGCTGGTGTTGCTATTGCGACCACCTCCTTGTGGAAGCAATGGGGCAAGCCCACATTAAGACCAACTAGAATGAAGCTTCAAATGGATGATGGTCATTTTGAAAGACCTCTAGGATTGTTAGAAGGGATCACTCTAACCACTTGTGGTGTAGAGTTTGAGCACACATTTGCTATATGTGACTTTGAGAAAAATAATGTCTATGAGATGATCCTAGGAAGACCCTTCCTACGACAATTGCAAATAGTACAGGATTGGGGAACTAACTCCTTGTACTTACAGCACTTAGGGGTTACCACCAAGGTCAATTTGAAGGATTACACCTTCAGAGATGTACCACCCCTACAGTGGAATTCTATCCACAAAGTGAAAGAAGATTCCATCTCTGTGCATTCTGAAAGTTCACCTGATCCATCATGGCTGCATGAAGATACTCATTTGTGGATGTGCAAAGTCGCAAAGGAAGAGGAAAAACGTTTAAAGGCAAGGGAAGAAGGAACTTCACTAGGAGATAGACCAGTTAGAGACCCAGCCTACACACCGATGATCTTTCCAGATGAGGAGTTTGAGCCTCATGGCTGGCCAGAAATCTTAGCCACCATGGACATTGCTGTCAATGAGGAACAGTGGACACCTCATTGTGATGAGGAGGGTTATGATATCTCAGTGTTCATGTGTCAACCCTTGCTAGAAGAATGTGACCCTAGTGATGTCATAGAAGAAGAAGAGAATGACGATGATCTGGAGTCTATTGTGATGGATAGTTGCTTTAACTCAGAGCAGCACTATCTAGAAGATATAGGAGTGTTCACCCAGAAAGAAGAAGAACCTCTCACAAGTATTAAAACAGTAAACTCAAAGGATGGAAGTGAGAGTAGTCAAAAGAAAAAGAAAAGAAAAGCAGTGAAACAAGAAAAGGAGGAATCATTGTTTGAAGTACCAGAAAACTTCAAGAAATATGAAGTTGACGACCGCAAAATTTTGGTACGAATGCCTAAGAGAGAGGCCATCATAGGAGAATCATATGATAATAAAGAAAAGACCAAGAAGATTGTAGTGACCATTGAAGAGAACGAAGAGAGATGCACATATATAGGAGATGACCTAAGTGCAAGAGAAGAAATGGAGCTCATAGCTCTATTAAGGGAATATAGGGATGTGTTTGCATGGCACTATAGAGACTTGAAAGGGGTAGATCCAAGAATTTGCTCTCATACTATCCCCATGACTGCTGATGCTAAGCCCACCAAACAGAAGCCCTACACATATAATGATACCTATGCAGCCAAAATCAAAGAAGAAATTGATAGGTTGATTGAGGCTGGATTCATCTATGAGATTGAGCATACCGAATGGGTGTCCCCCATTGTTGTGGTACCCAAGAAGAACGGGAAGTTGCGAGTGTGTATTAACCTTAAAAAAGTTAATGCCGCTACGATTAGAGATAGTTATCCACTTCCAAGCACAGAACACCTATTGGAGCGTGTTGCAGGCAAGGAAGTTTATAGCTTCCTTGATGGATTTTCAGGTTACAATCAAGTAGCCATTGCCCCAGAAGATCAACACAAAATAGCTTTTGCTACAGAGTGGGGAATCTTTGCATTTCGGGTGATGCCATTTGGGCTCACCAATGCACCTGCAACATTCCAAAGGCTCATGTGTCATGTCTTCAAAGAGTTCTTGCAAAAGAGCTTAGAAGTGTATGTGGATGATTTATGTGCTCATTCCCAAGAAAGAAGGGTTCACATCCCTGAGCTCAGACAAATCTTCAACAAGTGTAGAGAATATCGAGTGTGTCTAAACCCAGAAAAGTGTGTGTTTATGGTGCGTCAAGGTAAAATCCTCGGTCATATTGTTTCTAAGAACGGAATCTCAACGGATGAAGATAAGGTACGAGCCATAGCGGAGTTGCCAAGGCCAAGGAATGTTAAAGAGGTACAAGCCTTTATGGGCCATTGTGGATATTACCGTAGGTTTATCCACATGTACGCGATCATAGCTAGACCCCTTTATGCCTTGTTGTCTAATTTTGAGTGGAACGACGAATGCGAGAATTCTTTCAATGAACTGAAGAAACGTTTGTGCACAGCACCAATATTGACCACTCCTGATTGGAATAAGCCATTCCATGTCCATGTGGATGCATCCAATCATGCCATAGGATGTGTGCTAGCACAACCCACAAGTGAAGGGAATTTTGATTTGCCCATAGCATATGCTAGTAGACAACTAAACCCAGCCGAAAGAAATTATACCACAACCGAGCGAGAAGGGTTAGGCATGGTATATGCTGTAAAGAAGTTTAGACACTATTTATTGGCCAACAAGTTCAAGTTTTTCACTGATCATCAAGCTTTGTTATATTTGGTCAATAAACCTTGCAATACTGGACGCTTAGTAAGATGGTTCCTCTTACTAATGGAGTATGACTTTGAAGTTGTTGTCAGGAAAGGTAGAACCCACCTTCGGGCAGATCACCTTTCTCGCATTACTTCAGGAGAGTCACCACAAGGAGTGTCTGATGAACTACCTGATGCTTATCTGTTCAATTTGGAAGTTGTTCCTAAATGGGCAAATAAGTTGGTACCAGTCCTAACCTTCGGCCCTGCAAATAAGAATGTGAAAACATCACAAGAAGAAATTGTAAAATCACAAAAATATCACATATTGGCAGGAAGCATGTACAAACAAGATACTGAGGGTGTTTTAGCTTGCTGTGTCGAGGATGATGAACATAGTAGTTGGTTGCAGCAAGCTCATGAGGGATTGCTAGGAAATCACTATTCTAAACAACGAACATTGCAGAATTTGAAACGTTTAGGAGTGTATTGGCCTAGCATGGACAAAGAAATACATGAGTGGATCAAGAATTGTCCAATGTGCAGAGAGAGACCACCAGCGGAGCATGCGACCCTTTATCAAGTATCATTAATTCCAGATTGGAGTGCTCCATTGGTAGAGTTTATGAGATCGGGAAGATTACCCAAAGAGGCCAGTCCAGCAAGAAGACGAAATATGGAGCAAGAGGCTCAAGGCTATGCCTTAGTAGGAGAGAACCTATACCGAAGAGGTAAAGATGGTTACTTAAGACTGTGCGTTCATGAATCAGACTATTTAAGGGTCTTAGAGACTGCACACAGTGGTGTTGCAGGTGGACATTTTGGTCCTGACCGAGTGATTAAGACCATTCTGTTCTCAGGACTTTGGTGGCCCACTCTTCATATGGATGCACATACCTATGTGAAGAAATGTGACACATGCCAACATGCACAATATCCAGTGAGAAAAGACGAGATGCCCTTGAGGCCAATGATGGGAGGACGTGCATTTTCGAAGTGGGGCATAGACTTCATAGGTCCTATTAACCCCCCAGCTAGAAACTCCCATGCAGAGTACATCATTGTAGCCACAGATTACCTTACAAAGTGGGTAGAAGTCAAAGCCACAACAAAGAATGATGCTCAGACTACGGCTAAGTTCTTATTCGAGAATGTGTTCACGAGATATGGACTACCAATAGAGTTGGTGAGCGATAGAGGCACACACTTCTTGAATGAAGTCATTGAAAATCTTCTCCAAGAATTCTTGGTGATACATAAGAAATCCGCCCCCTATCATCCACAAGCCAACGGACAAGCCGAGAGTACCAATAAGATCCTCTGTAACGTATTGACAAAACTGGTGAATAATAAACGCTCTGATTGGGACAAACAACTTCATCATGCTGTTTGGGCTTATCGAGTTGCCTACAAAACGGTACTCAACGCCACCCCATTTCAGATGGTCTTCGGATAGAACGCTGTGCTACCATTAGATTTCTTAATCCCTGCCTTAAAAGTAGCACAAGAGTATGAGTGGAATGGGCATGAATTGTCCTCTAGGATCTTTGATCTCGAACGCTTGGGTGAAACGAGGCTACGAGCGGCAGCAGGCATCTACGCTGCAAAGAAGAGGCAAAAGGCATACTTTGATGCACACATCAAGGATAAGGGATTGAAAGAGGGAGATCTAGTGTTGGTATACACACTAAAACAACATGCCCGTAAGTTGAAAAAAAGAGGATATGGACCCATGATCATTAATAGAATTTCCACTAGTGGTGCAGTTCAGTTGGCCACTCTAGAAGGAGATATCTTGCCAAACTATATTAGTGGCTGTAGAGTCAAGCTATATCAAGAACATCTTACTGAGGATATGCTAATGAGACTCAACACTGCGAAGAAGCGAAAAGAAGAAGAGTTAAGAGTGAGAGAAGAAGCACAGGTAGAGGCCAGAGAGCGTATTAGGCGAAATAAGTTAAGGCGATTAGGCCTAGATGTCAACTCAAAAGCCCCAAAATATCACATGGATATGTGTCAAAAGTCAGGCATTGCGACTTCTCAGGTCATTGACCGAAGACCCTTTGTGACCATAGAGATAGGACAAGGGAAGGGTGCAAGGACGGTGAAAGCATTGATTGACTCAGGTGCAGCAAGTAGTGCAGTTAAACTTTCCTACTGCCAAGACTTGGGGTTGAACATCAATCCCATAGAAGCTTATCTCATAGGATTGGGAGGTGTGGAAACCCCTTGTTTGGGCGAGGTGGAACTTCCCATCTACCTTCAAGATGTTCCAATGAAAGTCAAAGCGCTAGTATGTCAAGATGAGAACCTTACAGAACCACTTGTCTTGGGTCAAGATTGGATCTATGACCATGCAGTTAACTTAAACCTAAGAAGTCAAATTCTTCAACTTTGGGTACATGAACAATGCATTACATTAGAATTAGAGAACTGCATGCTCCTAGATCATGGCACCACACACTCTCTTAGTTCTTCCAAGACTAATCATAGGAAAGAAGATGTTGTATGTGTCAAAAGCTCTATGATGCAGAAGGAGTCAATCGTGGAAGACCAGGTTCGAAGGCGGGTGGATCTTTCTTCTTCTCCAAAGACTCAAGTAGCCATAGTAGTGAGCCCACCACACAAGCAAACACAACCGTTCACGACAACTGCTACATCAAATAGAAAGACACCATTCGATAAAAAAGTGGTTCCGGGCATGAAGCAGATCTGGGTACGCAAAGGAGAGCAACCACCAGCCTTACCCCCACAAATCCCATCCATGCACACTAACCAGGCCAGAAGACGAAGGAAGCAGCTCAGACAAGCTCCATCACAAGATATCCAACAAGTTTGGGTGCCTAAGAAGTTAGCTGCAGCTCAACAAGGGCAATTACAGATGTGGGTACCTAAGAAGATCCTACACCCACAACAACCTTTGTTCTCCCACATGCAAAAGGTTTCAACAAAGAAGCCAAAAAGAGAAAAGGGTAAGAACCACGTACAGAGACCAAAGGAAGATCAAATCAGCTCTTCAACATTAGTAGGAAGACATGCAAAAAGGATATGGGTTTGGAAGCCAAAAGTGCAAGTAGCCTCCACCGAACCAAAACATCAACCACACTGGATACCACAGTTCAGAAAGCATCCAAAGAGAAAGACGCCTGAAGTGACCTCTACAATGCCAAATGATGTTCTAAAATGGACTCCAATAAGGAGGATCACATCAGTTCGAGACTCAATGGATACCTCCACCAAGGTCGGCATCAACCTCCACAAATAACATCGAAAGCCTCGAACGAGCAACAACCATGTGCTCCTTGCACAACCCTGTCTTTTGCACCATTTAGGTCATGCATTTCCAAAGTATGCAGTAATATAGGGCCACATTACACGGTCGTGCATAGACACACTTGAGAATCCCATGCACAAGAGCACAGTGACATATGTCGAACATTTCTATTGATACTAACTTTTGTCTTCTTGTTTTGTGATATTGTTCCAAAAAAAAAAAAAAAAAAAAAAAAAAAAAAAAAAACCGAGGAAGCACTTGTTCCCAGGTTTTGCTCATGGAACATGAATGAGTCATGCTTAGTTGAAGATTGAACCATCGATTACTGGGCATTTATCAGTTTGGATAGAAGTGTGTCTTGGCTAGCAGATGATTTAATTGCTGCCTTATCTCATAGATGTCAAGAACTTAGCATGAGCAGGGCATCCACAACTATGGTTTCCTCTTACTATAGTAGGAGTGAAGAGCTTGAAGGTCCACAACTTGAGTGATGCTTAACTACTGTATGTACAAGAGCATCCAAGGAGATATCTGCAAGGGATAGTTCTGGAGGAGAGGGGATCTGCCATTCAAAAGATCTCATCAGTGGACCATCAACAATGGTCCATCCCAAACGCCAAGTGTACAACATGAAGAGATGAACATCCATCGACCTTCCCCATGGTAAGCATCTTTAGTTTGAAAACATCATAGCCATAATAGCGTAGGAAACCTCTTCGTCGGCATACCCTTGAGCACTTAGCTCAAGAGCCCCAATTTTTGCACCATTCTTCTTCCAATGCATTTCCCAAGTAAACATTCATAGGGCTACATTACAAGGCCGTGCACAAGGCACATATTTTCCTCAACCCATGCACGAACACACTTACCCATCACTCAATATGGGTTATGAGTACTTGGCATGACTACTATGAAGATCAACTTTGGAAGATCTAGAAAACATCAACGGAGACTCACAACGACACAGTCATGCTGGCATACAAGGCAGAAGCACATACCAAGAGACTACAACCTGCAAAGACTCACAGTGATAGATGAAGAACGTCGGACGACTTGTGTTCATACAGAAGGGACACTCCCTCTCAAGGCACTACTTGGAACAACCACTACAACAAGGGTCTGTCAGGGACGACAGACTCGAGAGGGGGGGGAGTGTTGAAGCTCAAGGTCAAGGACAAAGCATGGAAGCACATCAAAGAAGTGGACATAGAAGAAGAGAGAGCAAGTAGGGAGCTCCAAGAAGTGTATGTCAAATTTTCAGAAGAATCCCCTACAAAAATAGTGATTTTCATCACTAGAAACCATTGTAAATACCATTATCTATTTTTAGTAACTCCATTTTGTTCAAGCCGAGGAGTCCTCGAGCTTGAGGAGTATTAGAAGTACCATCGTACCAATTTTCATAATTTTTAGACTTCGTTTGAGCCCTCAAATAAGCCCTGGAACCTAATTTTTAACTACGCCGGACACTAGGTCTGGACAGGGCCAAAACTAGTCAAAAAACTATAAAAAGAGCTAGAGAGCTCATTTTTGAGGTTAGCTTGTTAGAGAATAGAACTTTTGTAAGAGAACTCTTTTGCAATCTAAGCTTTCCATTGTTCCTCTCTTTGATCTTACTTTGTGCGCGTGTGTGTGTATGTGTGTGCATGTTTGTGTGCTTTCACTCACGCACTTGTGCCTTCACTTGCTCGTGGTCTTCATACCGGTCCTCACGTCTCCGCGGATTGACAAGTAACGGAGGTGGTGCTTACGCTTGAGCTACACCATATGATATCCTTGATCTACATAGTCATTTGTTCTAGGCTGCTCTCTACCTTGCCTACGTGATTTCATCCTTCTGATGCGTTCTAAAGCTTCTGCTTGGGCTTCTTCTCGAACTCGCTTTTCTTCCTCTTTGCGTTTCTTAGCAGTGTTGAGTCGGCTGAGCATTTCCTCCGTGAGGGGTTCCTGATACAACTTGACTCTGCAACCGCTAATATAATTTGGGAGAACATCACCCTCTAATGTGGCCAATTGTACTGCTCCACTCGTGGAGATCCTATTGATGATCATAGGTCTGTAGCCTCTCTTTTCTAGCTTCCTCGCGTGTTGTTTCAGTGTATAGACTAAAACTAGATCTCCTGCTTTCAAACCCTTATCCTTTACGTGGGCATCAAAGTATGCCTTCTGTCTCTTCTTGGCTGCATATATTCCTGCAGCAGCTCTCAGTCTTGTTTCTCCTAATCGTTCAAGGTCAAAAATTCTAGAGGAGAGCTCATGACCTGTCCATTCGTGCTCTTGTGCTACTCTCAATGTAGGAATCAGGAAGTCCAAAGGTAGCACAGCGTTTTGGCCGAATACCATCTGAAAGGGGGTGGCTTGGAGTACCGTTTTGTAGGCAACTCGGTATGCCCAAACAACATGGTGTAGCTGTTTGTCCCAATCAGAGCGTTTAGTGTTCACTAATTTCGTCAGTACGTTGCATAAGATCTTATTAGTGCTCTCAGCTTGCCCATTAGCTTGAGGGTGATAAGGGGCAGACTTCTTGTGTATTACCAAGAATTCTTGGAGTAGATTTTCAATCACTTCGTTCAAGAAATGAGTGCCTCTATCACTTACAAGCTCTATAGGTAGTCCATATCTCGTGAATACATTCTCAAACAAGAATTTGGCAGTTGTTTGAGCATCGTTCTTTGTCGTAGCCTTTACCTCTACCCACTTGGTGAGATAATCTGTCGCAACAATGATGTATTCCGCATGAGAACCTTTGGCTGGGGGATTAATAGGACCTACGAAGTCTATTCCCCACTTAGAGAATGCACGTCCACCCATCATAGGTTTCAGTGGCATCTCATCTTTGCGTATAGGATACTGAGTCCTTTAACAGACATCACACCGTTTCACATAGGTATGTGCATCCATGTGAAGGGTAGGCCACCAGAAGCCTGCAAATAGTATCACCTTGATCACCCGATCTGGTCCAAAGTGTCCTCCTGCTACGCCTTGGTGAGCAGTGTCCAAGATCTTGAGATATTCACTTTCATGGACACATAACCTCAGGTAACCATCTTTACCGCGCTTATATAGATTATCACCAATGAGTGAGTAATCTAAGGCTTCTTGTTCTAAGCTCCTTTTCCTAGCCAGAGTCATGTCTGGAGGGAATGTGTTTGTCCTCAAGAATGATACTAGGGGTTCACTCCAATCTGGCACAATGGATACTTGATAAAGAGTGGCATGTTCCACTGGTGGTTTAGTGCAACAGATTGGGCATTCCTTGCACAGCTTTTGGACATCCGCTTCCATAGTTGGCCAATGCACTCCGAATCTCTTTAGAGTCTGTAAGGTTCGTTGCTTTGAATGGTGTTGCTCTAACGCACCTACATGTGCTAATTGCAACCATTTAGCGTACTCATCCTCTTCTACGCAACAAGCCAAGATCCCTTGATCTGTGTGCTTGTACATGCTTCCTGCCATGATGTGGTACTTTTGGGCTTTTACAACCTCTCTATTCCGTGTGTTTACCACTGGATGGTTGGGCCCGTATGTCAATACTGGTACCAATGGCTTAGCCCAATGCGGTACAACTTCCAAATTAAACAAGTAAGCATCAGGAAGGTCATCTGACACTCCTTGTGGGGCTTCTCCTGATGTGAGCCTAGAGAGGTGATCTGCTCTCAAGTGAGTCCTACCTTTCCTTACCACAACCTCGAAGTCGTATTCCATTAGTAAGAGAAACCATCTTACTAATCTACCTGTATTGCATGGCTTGTTTACTAGGTACAGCAATGCCTGATGATCAGTAAAAAATTTAAACTTACTTGCAAGCAAATAGTGTCTGAATTTCTTAACTGCATAAACCATGCCTAATCCTTCTCGCTCTGTAGTGGTGTAATTCCGTTCAGCAGCATTCAATTGTCTACTAGCATAGGCAATTGGAAGATCCAAATTACCTTCACCAATAGGTTGTGCGAGTACACACCCAATAGCGTAATTGGATGCATCCACATGAACATGAAAAGGTTTATTCCAATCTGGTGTAGTCAAGATTGGGGCTGAACATAATCTTCGTTTAAGCTCTTGGAAGGAATTCTCGCATTCATCAGTCCACTCAAAGTCAGTCAAGAGTCCGTACATGGGCTTTGCGATGACCGCATACATGTGGATGAAACGTCGGTAATACCCACAATGCCCCATGAAAGCTTGTACTTCCTTGACATTCTTTGGCCTAGGTAGCTCTGCTATGGCTCGCACCTTTTCTTCGTCGGTAGATATGCCATTCTTTGACACTATGTGTCCTAGAATCTTGCCTTGCCTGACCATAAAGACGCACTTTTCTGGGTTCAGGCAGACTTGATATTCTCTACATTTGTCAAAGATTTGTCTGAGTTCAGGAATATGGGTCTGTCTAACATTGGAATGAGCACAAAGATCATCAACATAGACTTCTAAACTCTTTCTTAGGAACTCCTTAAACACATGGCACATCAGCCTCTGGAAGGTCGCGGGTGCATTGGTAAGCCCAAATGGCATTACTCTAAAAGCAAAAATGCCCCATTCTGTGGCAAAGGCTGTCTTATGCTGATCCTCTGGAGCTATGGCTACTTGATTGTAACCCGAAAATCCATCAAGGAAGCTGTACACTTCCTTGCCTGCCACTCTTTCTAAGAGATGTTCTGTGATGGGAAGCGGATAGTTATCTCGAATCGTGGCGGCATTAACCTTTTTCAAGTTAATGCACACACGCAGCTTGCCATTCTTCTTGGGCACCACTACTATGGGGGATACCCACTCAGTGTGCTCAATTTCATAGATAAATCCAGCTTCGACCAGTCTATCTATCTCTTCCTTGATCTTAGCAGCATAATTATCGTTATATGTATAAGGCTTTTGCTTAGAGGGTTTGGCATCTGAGGTCATGGGGATAGTGTGTGAGCATATGTCGGGGTCAACGCCTTTCAAATCCTTGTAACTCCAAGCGAATACATCTCTGTATTCTCTTAGCAAGGCAATCAATTCGTGCTCTTCTTCTTTCGTCAGGTCATGGCCTATATACGCGCATCTCTCCTCTCCCTCTTCTATGGCCACAACTATTTTCTTGGTGGTCTCTTTGTTATCATAGGCCTCTCCTACTTGTGCCTCTCGTTTAGGCATTCTTATCATGACTCTCCTGTCGTCTATCTCATACTTCTTAAAATTTTCCGAGACCTCAAACAAAGATTCTTCCTCTTCTGGTGAGACTTCTTTCTTCTTCCGTTTCTTTCCTTCTTCCTTCGGGGTCATATGCGTTGCTAATCTTACATCATTTGTAACCTCTCCATGCCTCTGGGGTTGAAATTCTACTTCATGGAAGTATTCTTCATCTGATGCAAATGGTGGGTCCATAATGATTGACTCTAGATCGGAGTCGCTTGCATCCTCAAATGCATCAGGGCTAGGTTCGCATTCTTCTAGAACGGCCTTTCCCATGATTGGCTCTATGGAGAAGACTGAAATGTCATAGCCATCCTCATCACAGTGAGGTGTCCATTGTTCTTCATTGATGGCTACGTCCATTGTTGCTAAAATTTCTGCCCAACCGTGAGGTTCAAATTCTTCGTCTGGAAAAACTACAGGTGCATAGGCTGGGTCTTGGATTGATCTATGGGTTTCTTTCGCACCTACCTCTCTGGCTTTCTCTCTCTTCTCTTCTTCTACTGCTACCTTGCACATCCATAAGTGGGTGTCTTCATGCATCCATGAGGATCCAGACCCTAGGGAATGCACCGATTCTGTATCATCTTTGGCTCTATGGATGGGATTCCATTGGATAGGAGGGACATCTCTGTGAGAATAATCTTTGAGATTGACTTTGTTCGTGACACCTAAGTGTTGCAGGTACAAAGAATTGGTCCCCCAATCCTGCACCACTTGCAACTGTCGCATAAATGGTCTTCCCAAAATCATCTCATAGGCATGATTTTTGCTGAAGTCACATATAGCAAAACTATGTTCAAACTCGACACCACAAGTGGTGAGAGTTATTCCTTCTAGCAATCCTAGGGGTCTCTCTATGTGACCATCGGCCATCTGCAATTTCATCCTCGTTGGCCTTAGTGCTGGCTTGCCCCAACGTTTCCATAAGGAGGTGGTGGCAATTGCAACTCCTGCACCTGAGTCCAAAATTGCCTTGGTGGTGTATTCTTGGTAGGTGATGGGAAGATAGGTGTTCCCTTCTTCACCTTCGCACATATCTCCTATCTTATCCAAGGGAATTTCTGGCACTGTCCTATGGGAGCCTGCCCGGGGACGAGGTTTTGCAACTTCAGCGACTCGACTGGCTGCATATTTCCGCGCATTTGGTCTATCCTCAGGCAGTTCTTGCAAAGTGAGATCGTGTTGCACCTTGGTGTTCGTTACTACCTCCGTGTTCCTTGGTATGACTGAGTCGTCGTTCCTTACCATGACTGTGGGTGCTCTCATACATGTGGACTTTGCTTCCCATGGGCCTGTGAAGTGGGGTAGCTCTTGTATGGAATTAGACTCAAAGTCCAATCTCTCGTGAGACTGAGCGCTCTCATGTTCCCCGTAAATAGATGGGATGTCTTGTGGGAATTGGTCGTGTGCATCGTCCACAAGTTCAAAAGGAGGGGCGACCTCGCTTTCGTTATCCCATTTGTCTTCTTGAATCTCTCGTAGGAAGTCTGGTGCAAACCGATTCATAGAAGAAGAAGTGTCTGGCTCTGTAGAATTAGGTACATATGCTACCTGGGAAGGAGGGCTTATTCTATCATTGGCTCTTTCCTCGTTCTCATAGATAGCTGGAGCACAAGCTCCCTGGAGAGGGTTACTTATTCTATTACTTTTCCGAACAGGCTCATACGCTCCCTGAGAAGGAATGTAGGCAACCTGTGGAGGTACACCAGCTTTCGAGAGAGGCTCCTGTGACTTTTGGGGGGGAAGATAAGCTTCTTGAGGAGGCCCATGGGCTTCCTGAAGAGGCAGGCTTTTCCGTTCTCTTGCCCTTTCCTTTCTTTGAGTGGTAGGTTCCTTTTTTGACTGTGCAATTAGCCTCTCTATTCTTTCTAAGGAGGGGAAGTTGTCTGGTTTAGTGGAATTGGCCACATACACTTCCGATGGGGAATGATTCATGTTTTTGCTTGCTTTATCTTTTTCTTGATTTTTTTCTTCCTTGGCAGATCTTGCAATTATTTCCTCTAACTTCTCTAGGAATCCATCCAAGTGTAATTGCGTTTTGGCTGAGCCCGAGTAATTGAAAAGGCGACTGGCTTCAAACATAGTCTGAGCCAATGCGACCATTTTCGCGCACAGTTTGGTTCTTTCTATCTCTAGGTCAGCTCTAGGATAGCACTTGTCATGATCCGTGACGTCTGGCCCTTCTTGGATTCTGGCCTGATATGCTTTGAGCATCATGTCTATGTCTTCAGGAGTGGGATCAGCTAATACTGATCCTACCCTAGGGGGTGGTGGATTCGTATGACGTGGGTTAGAAGGTGGCGGGTCGGAGGGCGATGGGAGTGGTGGTGATGGGATAGTGTGAGAGGGGGTTTGAGAGGTGATTTCAGTTATCCTAGCTTTGGTTTCTCTTATGCTTTCCTCAAGTTCACTCATCTTTTTAGCCCATTGTCTTTTCATTCTTTCCCGACTATCTTTCCATGCTCTAGTCCTTTTCTTTGTTACGCTCTCGGTTTCACTAGCCTCTGAGTTCTTATCCTGGTTTACCCCTTGATTCTGCTGCAAGGCTTGAGCTCGAGTGACTACCTGTACGGGAGCAGTGGAAGTGACACTTCCTGTGGAATCTACCACTAACCCAATAACGTTGATCGGAGTGATTTTTGGCATATTATTAGGATTCTTAGGGCAATCTCGTAAGAGATGTTCTTTTCCACAATCTTGGCAAAAACCTTGGATCGTTACTGACTGGGGTTGTGTAGGTGGAGGCAAGGGACAATCACGAATGAGATGATCTCCTTGGCATCTGTAGCACGGTCCTCTTGGGAATGGAGGTCTTACTTGCCTGGATTGAGGCCTAGGATTGGGGTTTGCATACATGACGTTCGTGTAATCTGACTCCCAACTAGGTTCACTCGGTTCTTCACTATAGTAGGACTCACCATGTTTTGGAGACTGCATGTAGTAAGCCTGGGGACTATCGACATGTGTAGAATCAAAGCTATGGTCACTCGGGTCACTTTCTGAGATCAATGGGGTTACTGGTACTATAGCTCTATTCAGGTTGTCTTCTGCAACAGTATACTTTACCGGAATCACATTAGCTGGGGCTGGGGGTTGTTGTGCTAGCACAGGTTGAGGCCTTTGTTGGTTTTGGTATTGTGGTTGGTAATTTTGTTGTGGCCTACCATATGGTTGTTGTTGTGGAGGGTACGGGTTCTGGTATCTTCCTTGCTGCGGGTATGGCTGAGGGTAGGGTTGCCTAACTGTCTGCTTGTTGTATGGGCAATCTTGTGCGGTGTGATTGGTGTATCTTCGTTCTATGGTGCAATATTGGCTATTTGGATTGACCTGGGGTTGAGCCATAATGGGACACACGTTTGCCATGTGGTCGCCACCGCATGTATAGCACCTCTTCGCTGGGGCGAACCTTGGTATTTGTTTGCTATTTACACCTAATTTCTGAGCTACTTTCTCAGCGAGTTCCTCGATTGATGTAGATTGCGTGGAAGAGTGACTAGATGCACTATCTGAATCTTTGTAGATTTTGGAAAGCTCTAGTTCTTCTCCTAGGTTATCTTCAATGTCAATGCACATGCGTACACATTCTTCTATGGTCCTAGGGTCCTTCAGATACACATAGGATCTCAATTTCGTACTCAGCAATCCATCAAGGAATAAGGCTACTTGTTTAGCAGATGTGGGTAGCTCCGAAATAGGGCACCTTTCAAGATATTGTCTAAATCTTCTTCCGGCCAATCTGACAGTCTCTTGGGGGGTCTGTTTGAAGCTGTGAATTAATGAGGAGGTATTGTGTCTTATGCCGCTCTTAGAGAACTCTACAATGAATGCCTCTAGGAGTTGGTCTATGCTCCTGAACTGCCGCTCATCCAATGGCTGAAACCATGTAAGTGCCGTATTCCTAAGGGTTAGACCGAAGGCATTGTACTGCGTGAATAGATCCTCCACTTGTTCAGCTCTCAAGACTTGCTTGAATTCTGCCACGTGATCATAGGGATCTCCTGTGCCATCAAAGTAATTCTTCATGGACTTAACTAGCTGAGTCGGTCTCAGGGTTCTTGCGTGCTCTCTAGGTCTCGGCAGAGGGAATCCATCCACGTTTCTTTGGTTCCTGTGAGCTCTAAGCACCTCAGGTTCTACCCTATTCGTCTCCGTCCTCGTTCTTTCTCTGCTTACTGGGTTGGCAAAACTTACTTCTGGTCTATCTCTACTTCTGTCTCTTTGCGTACCATGAGCTTGGGAAGTTCCCGCCCCAGGGTGACCATAGGATACATTTGATCTTGGTTGGGGGAAAATAAATTCACCCTTCCAAGTGTAAGCATGCCTATCATTTTCTGTCACCACAAAGATCCTTTCCGAAGTGTGATCTAAGTAGGTCACTCTACCTGGGCTATCCGGATCCTTAAACTCATAGATCATGATATTTCCTATATCAGTTGGCTGATTGGATTTATATCTCCAAAAGGCTTCATCAGTTTCCCGATTGAGGAGCAATTCTATGCTCTTGTTGTCCTGGGGTACCCACTCAGGTGTAATAATCCTAGTGAGAACTGATTTACCTCGAGGGGTTCTAGGTTCCGCACCCATGTTCCCTTGTTCCAAGTCACCTAAGTCCGCTTCTGAGATTACATTCCCAAATTCATCTGTCCTATCTGGGTGACTGGTGACTACGTATATGGTTCCTTCTTTATCCAGGTATGCACCGTTTTCAAATTTGACAGCTGGGTGCTCTAGTCCAATGGATTGATCAGGATTTTTAATCTGGACCACGGATCTTCCTAGGCCGTCCTCATAGATGCTAGCACCTAATCGGTTGGTCCTAAGATATTCCAGCTGTGTTTTGTAAGGGCTTTCTACCCTGTACAAATAAGGCACTCCTGAACTCCCCGTAGGTCTTTCCATGCCTTGAGACATCTCTGACTCACTGGTCTCAGAGCTAGGGTAGTGCGAGTGGTGGCTCAACTGCTGGGCCCAAGACCTAGCAGTGTGGTTAACACTAGCCTCTGAAGATCTAAGGCTTTGTCTCTCCCTTGCTAGATGTCGTCCTGATCTAAGGTTCATATGCCTAACTGATTAACCCAAGGTTTTCCCAAGTACAACCACGTTTCTGAGTCCTTTTGTATCTGTCACTTAGTTCTTTTTATGTTGATTATCGTGTTTGTACTCTTGTCTGATATCACGTCGTCAGGAATACTTGAGTTTAGTTTCGCACTTTAGTTTAGTCGTTTCACGTTAGGTTCTTTTCCTTTATGTTATCGATAGAACAGAGATTATGTTTTTAACTTGAACTTGAGTTTTTAGGTAGTCTTCACTTGATAACTGCCTACCGTCGCCCTGGCTTACTCCTATCACTAGTCGTTCTTAGCTTGAGCTAGGAAATGACAGAGGGAGTTGAGAATATTCCAACCTTACTTGTTGATCCCTTGCTTTATGGTGCTCAAGAACCCGGTTCTCAAGCTTGCAAAGAAACCTTGCTTTGTATGTTCTCAGTTGCTCTCAATGGACCTATAAAAGTCCCACGGTTAGCTCAATGCTTAGATTCAAAGGACAAAACCAACCACTTTCATTCATGTAACACAAACACATATTTGCATTGTGACTTTTAGGAGAATAATTCTAAAGACCCCTGACTTTGATCCCCCTGGGTATGGTCAACTTCAAAATACCCTCTCTGAAAATCAACGCATTATCTTTATAAAAAACAGTTGAGGGCGTGTAGTATATGCCACGAGCTTTCCAACAAGCCCAAGAGCCCAAAAATTGGATTTCGTATGAAAAAGTTATGACTGTTCAGGGTTTAGGGGGTTAAATCTGGATTCAATACAAGCTAACAGTCAAACAGGAATACTCGAGTAGCTTGTGGCATGGCCTCGCGATGCAACACTACACCCTAGTGTTTGTCCCACACTTAGTCAAAATTTAGACCAATAATTTTGCCTTGAAAATTTGACCTAATTTGCCTTCTAACGCGTTCGCAAAGTCTGTCGGTCGCGATTGACAGGTCAGTCGCGATCGACGTGTCGATCGCGATGACAGGTCCATCGTGGCTGTCAGTCGCGATTGACAGGTCGGTCGCGAGGGTCAATCAGTCGTGGTCAAACAATCGTTGACCGTGTCGATCGCGATTGATGGAGCCGTCGTGGTCTGTCCGTCGTGGTCAAACAGTCGTTGACTGAGTCGGTCGCGATTGATGAGTCGATCGCGATTGATGACTCGATCGCGATTGACACGTGTCACGCATATGATCCGTCAGTCGTGGTCAATCGGTCGTTGACTCTGTCGGTCGCGATTGACAGAGCCGTCGTGGGCTGTCGGTCGCGATTGACGTGTCGATCGCGATTGACAGGTCTGTCCGTCGTGGTTTGTCGATCGCGATTGACAGAGCGATCGCGATTGACAGAAATCTGTGGAATTTCAAAAAACTAAACACATTTTTGGGAAGCTCTAGGCCTGTAGGTCATGGATATGCACTTTGTTTAGCAATTAGAGCAATTTTTCAGTCGATCGCGATTGACAGAGCTCGGCGACACACAGACAGTTACTCAGATTTCCGTACCTGCGCAGAGTGCTGGGGACGATGATGCGGCCTGTACCTGCAGAATGCTCACAAAACATGCAAAAAACAGCACATGCAAATTCGCTCTCTCACTCTCTCTCACAAGTGAAATGAGGGAAATGAGGTGGAGATGGGGATATAGTCAAAAAACTGAAATTTTCGCGATGATGGAGATGGAAGTGGGAGATGGTGATGATGATGATGGAAATGAAGATGGTAAAGAAAGTAAAAGAAAATCGATGAGAGTGAAGAAAATACCTACAACTCCAACGCGTCAACTCTACGTCTTACCATCACACGCTCGTCCTCAAAGCTCGATCCCCAGCAACGGCGCCAAAATTTGGTGTAGCTCAGTGATGAGTAGCACCTCCTTTAATGTCAATCCGGGAAGACGTGAGGATGGTATGAAGACCTCAAGCAAGTGGCGGCACAAGTGCGTGAGTGAGAAGCACACAAGCATGCACACACATACACACACACGCGCACACACGGCAAGACAAAGAGAGAGAATCAATGGAGCTTTTAGATTACTTTCAAAATGCTCTTACAAGTTCGTTTCAATTACAATCTCCCCCCAAAAATGAGCTCTCTAGCTCTTTTTATAGTTTTTGACTAGCTTTGGCCCTGTCCAGACCTAGTGTCCGGCCTAGTTAAAAATTAGGTTCCAGGGCTCATTTGGGGGCTCAAACGAGATCTAAAAAATATGAAAATTGGTACGCAACTACTTCTAAGGCTCCTCAAGCTCAAGGACTCCTTGGCTTGCACAAAATGGAGCTACAAAAATGTGAAATGATATTTACAATGATTGTTAGTGATAAAAATCACTGTTGTTGTAGGGATTTCTTCTAGTGATCTGCCATACATATCTTCGAGCTCCCTACTTGCTCTTCCTCCCTGCATGTCCATCTCTTTGATCTACATTAGTGTCTTGAAAAAATATTGGCCTACTTGCCAGATCTTCTTTGACTGCCCTGTTTGCTTGTGCTGTCCCTTCGCTCTGACTCCCTTCTTTGACTTTCACGTCTTGTAAGTCCTGGTGTACCAAGACTACTGCCAACAGTATGCCTTAGTAGGAGACAACCTATATCGAAGAGGCAAGGATGGTTACCTAAGACTGTGCATTCATGAATCAGACTATTTGAAAGTCTTAGAAACGGCACACAGCGGTACTGCAGGTGGACACTTTGGGCCTGACAGGGTAATTAAGACCATTCTATTTTCAGGACTTTGGTGGCCCACTCTTCATATGGATGCACATACTTATGTGAAGAGTTGTGACACATGCCAACGTGCCCAATATCCGATAAGAAAAGATGAAATGCCTTTAAGGCCAATGATGGGAGGACGTGCATTTTCAAAGTGGGGTATAGACTTTGTAGGTCCCATCAATCCCCCAGCTAGAAACTCCCATGCAGAATATATTATTGTAGCTACAGATTACCTTACAAAGTGGGTGGAAGTAAAAGCCACGACAAAGAATGATGCTCAAATGACGGCTAAGTTCTTATTCGAAAATGTGTTCACTAGATATGGGTTACCAATAGAGTTGGTTAGTGATAGAGGTACGCACTTCTTGAATGAGGTCATTGAAAATCTCCTTCAAGAATTCATGGTGATACATAAGAAGTCTGCACCCTATCACCCACAAGCTAACGGACAAGCCGAGAGCACGAATAAGATCCTATGTAACGTATTGACGAAACTTGTAAATAATAAACGCTCGGATTGGGACAAACAACTTCATCATGCTGTTTGGGCATACCGAGTTGCTTACAAAACGGTACTCAATGCCACCCCATTTCAGATGGTCTTCGGACAAAATGCGGTGCTACCATTAGATTTCCTAATTCCAGCTTTAAGAGTAGCACAAGAGCATGAGTGGAATGGACACGAGTTGTCCTCTAGGATCTTTGATCTAGAGCGTTTAGGTGAGACGAGGCTACGAGCAGCAGCAGGCATCTATGCTGCAAAGAAACGGCAAAAGGCATACTTTGATGCCCATGTGAAGGATAAGGGCTTGAAAGCAGGAGATCTAGTTTTAGTCTACACATTGAAACAACACGCAAGAAAGCTAGAAAAGAGAGGCTACGGACCTATGATCATCAATAGGATCTCCACGAGTGGAGCAGTACAACTAGCCACTCTAGAGGGGGATGTTCTCCCAAACTATATTAGCGGGTGCAGAGTCAAGCTGTATCAAGAACCCCTCACGGAGGAAATGCTAAGTCGACTCAATACTGCTAAGCAACGTAAAGAGGAGGAAAAATGAATTCGAGAAGAAGCACAGGCAGAGGCCTTAGAGCATATCAGACGAATGAAGATGAGGAGACAAGGGAGGGATCAGCCTGTGACTGACACTCAAGAATCTCCAGGCTATCACATGGTCATGAGCGAGGCTTCAGGTGAACGTACCCATACGATAGTGGACCGACGACCTTTTGTGACCCTAGGAATAGGACAAAGAGACAGCACAACAAGCGTGAGGGCTTTAATTGATTCAGGAGCAACCACAAGTGCAGTTCGGCTTTCTTATTGCCAGCAGCTGCAATTGGAGGTAAAACCCCTAGAAGCATATCTGATAGGATTAGGAGGTGTTAAAACACCTTGTATGGGAGAGGTGGATCTTCCCCTCTACATACAAGAGGTCATCATGCCAGCAAAAGTGCTAGTGTGTGAAGACGAGGATCTGACCGAACCTCTTGTCTTAGGCCAAGACTGGATCTATGATCACGCAGTCAACCTCAACCTAAGAAGTGGACTTCTTCAGGCTTGGGTAGGCCAAAGCCGTCTCACGATTGAATTAGAAAATCAAACACTCAAACCAATAGAACAGGCACCAACTCCTGGTCCCTCCAGGAATCCACATGAAGATAACAATGTTGATCTTGAACAAACTTCTATGGTGCAGAGGATTGTCAATCTTACTGAAGGTACAGGAGCCAATAAGGAGTTCCTAACTGACCCAAAGAAGATTCTAAACGAGCAGACCGAACATCACTCGACACGAAGGAGGCTGCTGATCAAGAGGCAGGAGCGCCAACCCGTGCAACATGGAGCATCTCGTGGCGTGAAGCAGATCTGGATATGCAAGGATGGAAAACCCACAGCTCTAATAGCAGACTCTCAAGGAGACAAGAAACGTGCCTCACCATCAAGGAACAAAGTGAAGAAGCCCCCTAGGATAACCCCTAGGCATACCGTTTCTATTTGGGTTCCTAAGCGGTCAATGAAGGCCACCCCTAATGCTAGACAGATATGGGTGCCCAAGGCTTGCTTACAAGCCCAAATTACTTCACCTTCAGGCACTAGGATGAAGCAACTTTCACAAGCACTTGTGGCCAACAACTCAGAAAATGAAAAGATACCTACACCTCTCACTGTCCCCACTCCCATCAACCCTAGGAATGTCTGGAAATGGGTACCCAAAAGGTCCCAAATACATCACACTCTCATCCAGAAACCTTCACCTGTCTTTAGCTCTAAGAGCTACGACTCCGCTATCCAAGCGTGGAGAATTAAACTGTGTACTAAACCCCATGACCCAATTCTGTAAATCCGCCCACACTAACACAGGAGCATTCTGAGCCCATTGCATAACCAAAGTATGCATCTAGGATGACACTGACCTCTAATCACCACTCACACCTATCACAAACACTTCACCACTAGCCACTGACCTCCGGGATTGTCATGTTAGTATTGTGAAGGGAACACCATTACATCTTGTTTCCTATGCAACACTAATGTGCCTTTCTTCTTCCAGCAGATAAGCAACCTACTCTCATGGCAGCAGCGGCAGGCACAAGCTCTCAGGCAGGCTCTGGTGCTCAAATCAATTGGGATGCCATGCCGGTGGAGGCCCCACCAACAGCTCGGCCCGAAGAGTTCGTGAATGTGCGAAGAATTCCTATTCCCGATCCACCAAACGGCCTAACCGAAAGAGTAAAGGGGCATTCTCACTGGTTCAATGAGATGCCAGGAGATTTGGGAGACGCGGATCATATCTGGGAATCCAAGATGGAATGTGGAGGAGTGTGGTGGACCTTCCAGTTCTTCTCACGAGAATTCGAAGCGTTGCAAAATGCAGCTCCACTTCAAGATATCTGGCAAAAAGCAGGATTACAAACTTATTTCAGTGCAGCTCTGCCTAAACCAGATTTCCTCAGGTGCTACTACCTAATTGCCACGCTGAAGCCGACAGGGGATAAGGATCATTCAGGCACATTCTGGGTGCCCTCCTTGTCAAATCTGGAGGAAATGAGGAAGTTTGAATTGAATGTGACTTTAATAAGGGAAGCACTTCAGATGTATGGCACGCATGTACCTTCTGACCGCGACCCCTTGATACCGGAGTCGATGAAAAGCAATAGAATCAAGAAACTAAAAGAAATGTGCGCCCTCACCCCCAACATCGCCATACCTTTGCGGATGTGCCTCCAACACTTCGCATTTCCCGCTCAGGACCGTTTCACTCAACCTCACAAGAAAATATGGTATGGGCTATATCTAGCAGAGACTGGAAGCTTGCCCATTAAGATGTCGGTATGGATCTTAGACCAAGTGTATGAGGCAGGTAAGCGGGGTGTGAGGAAGCCTACTCTACATGGCTGTTGTGCGCTCACAAGAATCATCTACAGATGTCTTGCATATGATGTGCCAGTTGCCCGAGCCCTAAAGTATGCACAACTGGAGTTGTTCAAAGGGCGGAAGTCAGGGAGCCAGCCTGCAAAACGAATGCGTGGATCGCTCTCCCAGGTAACGATCCCTCAAGAAGCCACGACCGAAGCTTCTCCCCGACCAGAAGCTCAGGTCACACCTTTCACGATCCATCTTCAAGGAGTTCAAGCTAGGGAGGTGGTACAACCCGTTCCATCCGCCCCTCCACTACCTACCGATGCAGAGTTTGCATCTATGGCCACCTTCACAGAAGATCCAAACTTCGATTTTGAAAGATTCCTGCAGACGGTCCCCCTATCCGACAGTGAAGATTCCCCTGACAATGTTGATCCGGGTGCATCAGTCCAAAGAGAACAGCCACGGGGCGAGACCAGCAGAGTACATGGGGAAGAAGTGTCACAACATCCTCAGGACCCAAATACACAAGTTCAGGAAGGTGCACAAAGAAATGAACCAGAAGACAGTGGAGAAGAGGCCCCTGCCTACACGGCACAACTCAGACGGCTGTACAAGACCATCAAGCAGGTACAGAGAAGACATAAGATGACAGAAGAGGCGAATAGAGCTCTAGTGAACCAGATGCTTCAAACCGAGAATGTCGACTCACATTTTGTGGAATCATTGAATCTATTGGCAGAGACATGTGGGATCGGGGAAGCATTGAGGACAATGGTCTATCAGGAAAACCCTATCTATGATCAACGAAGGATTGATACACGGCCACGAAGCGGGAAAATGATTCAAATGGAAGCCTCTACCGCCTTCTTTACTATAATTTCAGAGGATGTTCACATGACAAGCCCAAGTCCCACTGACGAACACGAGGTAATTACACACGTACCATCTCCACCGCCACCTTCCATCCACCCTTCAGAACCCTTCTCCACAATCCCTTCGGAACAACCGATATCCACCCATCATGAAACCATTGTACACACCTCCGTTTTTACATCCTTCCCTTTACCCACATCCAGCACTTCCTCCCAAATTTTTGAACCTCACACCGGTCATCCGGCCACCGATCAAACGATAATAGGTCACCCTTCCTATCTCCCCGCCCTTGGACAACCACTTGCCAATAGCCAGACCTCATCCCATCCTTTTCCATTCACCCACACCCAAACCCTATCCACCACTCCCCTAGTAACTGCCTCACACTCAACCCAAGTCACACAACCCTCATTCTGGACAAACCTTGTAAATATACTCCAACAGGTGGATAATTATAATAAAAAGTCCCTTTCCCAACCCCACTCCCCCACATTCACTGCCACCACTATCACACCACCCACCATTCCTGTATTCACAGTGCATGAATCACACACTCTCACGTCCGATCCCATGGACATCTCACCATCCACAGGATCACCCACCACCACTGTTAGTCCTACATCACCACGTGTCATTTCACTCACGTCGCCATTTCCTAGCACTGGAGGCACAACATCCACTTTTCCCTTTCCCATCTCCCGACCCCTTGCATCTTCCACCCTCACCCCTGCACCCACCTCATTTAGTCATGCACTCAACACCATGCTCGAAGCTGCTGCCCAACTTAAACAGGAATACAGGTTACTAGAAGAAAACAATAAAGAACTCTGTACTTTGTCAGCCCATCTCCAGGCACGTGTCACTGCCCTGGAGTTATCTAATACGGAATTACAGCAGGAGGTGACTACCCTCCAACAATATCAGGTGGAGCTCGAATCCACACATACAGAGAAGAGTAGGGTAACTGAAGAACAACTTAGAGATCAGCTAGCCCGTAACGCTAGACTACAACGAAACATGGCTCTACTCCGACGCCATTTAGTGGCTGCTCAAGAAGAAAACAAAAGACTACAACAACAAAATCAAGACAACCTCGAAGCAGCTATGGAAAATACTCCAGGGGCACCCATTGACCCGGCTAAATTCCAAGCCATCCCCTCAGAAAACATACAACAAATATTGGAAGCTTATGCCAATCTCTTGGAAGCACATGATCAGCTTGCTGACCAAGTCAAAGACCTACAGAAATCCCAAGGGCCTACCCAACACCAACGAGAACTTAAAGAGATGGCCAACGCTGCAACCTCACCAGAGCCGGAATTATCAGTAACCAATGAAGTACTTGAGCTAAGGCAACAGGTTGCAGAGTTGAAAATCAAGTTGTTACAATATGAACGACCTCCTTCCCCACTTGAGCAACCCATAGAAGAAGAAGCAGTTATTATTCCAGTGGAGGAAGCATTTGAAGAGAACTATGAGCCTCAACCTTTTCCCGGAGGCACAATCACTGAGGAAGGACAGGACACTTATGAGGAACCCCCATCGGCATGGATGAAACAGGTAGAAGAAATGGGGTAGACTCATGAAGAACGTATCTCCTACCAGATGTTGGCCATGAAGACCATTGAAGAAACCATACTTCAATCAGACTACTTCAGACATCTGGCCCCTAGAAGACTAATAACCAGCTCAGAATTACAATATAAGCCATACTTTGTACTGTTGGCAGACTACAACGCCGAGATCAAACGTAAGACCAACAAGTACCCAACTTTCGCAACACAATTTGAACCTGAGGACATTCCAGAGGAGGCACGCAAAGGGAAAATACACCAACCCATCTGGAGGCAAAAGCTATTGGAAACCTATCCCGAGATGCTACGGACATGGGACCACGCACCCATGCATTTGAAGTATAACAATTGCTATGGACCAGTGCAACGAAGACGAACATGGAAGTCATTCGCCATCAAAGTCAAGAACAACGCCAACTGCAAAGAATGGCTCAATTACCCTGCCATTGCACCCCCAAACAGCACGCCTACTGTAGCCTACATGATGGCTACCATCAGACATTGGCTTCCACGCCTCCATCCTATGCCAGATGTGGCTGCCCAGATGATGCTCAAGATCTTCGATATGATGCAGGTTGTGCTCAAAACTTTCCGAAATGTCTGTCATATTCAACCTCCGATTCCCGGGTTTGTGAATGGTAATTATGACCTGCTATATGATATGAGCACCACCCCGAGCATACGAGTTGCTTATGCATGGCACGCACGCATCAGATATCTCCCTGCCTGCTACAAGCAAACTTTCGATGATATGTTCACCACGGGGTTCTGGGAAGCACACTCAGAGGTGTTCGCGCCACGGCCCACCCATTTGTTACACCTCTTTGCATGCGAACAAACCATGCACTCAGAACTCTAAACAACGCCACAACCGGACATACCGAGTGCAGTCAATTGGGAGACCCTCCAAAGAGACTTGGTTCGGGGAATACGCATCAAGGAACAAGAAGTGGCAACCGACCTCCTGCAAGAGTACATTGATCAAACGGTGGAGCAGAGGTCTGTCAGAGGCGACAAACGCTAGGGGGGGGAGAGTGTTGACAGTATACGGGAAGAAGCAAGTACGGACACACATGCAGATCTAGCACTAAGGCAACCCTTCATTTTTTTTCAAAACCCTTACATCATTTTTAAGTGATTCTCATCACTAAAAACCCTTGTAAATATCATTTCACCTTTTTGTAGCTCCATTTTGTACAAGCCGAGGAGTCCTCGAGCTTGGGGAGCCTTAGAAGTAGTTGCCTGCCAATTTTCATAATTTTTAGATCTCGTTTGAGCCCTCAAATAAGCCCTGGAACCTAATTTTTAACTAGGCCGGACACTAGGTCTGGACAGGGCCAAAGCTAGTCAAAAACTATGAATAGAGCTAGAGAGCTCATTTTTGAGTAGTTTTTCTTGTAGTTTGAGCTTGTATGAGAACTTGGTTGCAATAGAAGTGATTCCATTGTCTTACTCTCTTTGTTCTTGCTGTGTGTGCGTGTGTGCGTGTATGTGTGTGCATGCTTGTGTGCTTCTCACTCACGCACTTGTGCTTCCACTTGCTCTTGGTCTTCATACCATCCTCACGTCTTCCCGGATTGACATTAAAGGAGGTGCTACTCATCACTGAGCTACAATTGCTGAGGAGGATTAGAGCAAGCTTAAGCAGTGGAATGCGGTTAATTTCCCTCTCCGCTATTTGAAACAATTCGAAACGTTAGCATTGGCATCTGCACCTTTCTTTGAGTATAGAGCATGACAGAATGTTGTTTCTCTCTCTTGTATGAGAGAACTGGGCACAAACTGCAGTAAGTCTAAGCTTTGAGTGCCACCCAGCCTGGTGTCCTGATGTGGTTTCTCTCAAAGATGCCTTAACTACTACATCATTATGGAGACTTCAGGTATTAAGATTGTGCACTTGAGTGCAAGTGAAGCATAACTCTCGATTCAACTCTTTTCCAAAGATTTTCAGAGTCACCTTCTCTCGTTATCAGCTGGAGACAATAATGGACACATTAAACTTGATGTAAATGGGCGAACAAATTGGCACTCTTATTGATCAGAAAGGTGCTTGTGCTGAGACAGTGGTGTAGCATATTATTCTGGCATACTGGAGTGCAGCATGTTTGGAGGAATAAATGATGGAGATATTTTAGAGTCAATACAGAATGGAAGTGCACACAATTCTTTTATTGGTTGTTCTTTCAGATCGTTTGGTTGCATATATGCTGAAGCTCAATGACTACATTTGAGCTCTTTGTGTCCACAGGTTTATGAGCAAGGGGATACCTTATCTTATCCACGGGGGGGGGGGGGGGTTTTGATCTACATTTTTTTTTTTTTTTGGCCATCGTCTTCATCCCCGGGAACCACTACATTTTTGGGTCCTCATCATCATTCGTTGGAGAGCTGGCTTGTGGATCTTGTTTCAGAGAAGTGTCCGCCATGGTGTCCGCAGCTCGAGTACCCCGATCCAGAGTCTTTGGAAAGGGCGTTGGATGTTTTTGCTGCGCTGACAGGACTAGATCCTCGAAGGCACAGCTTACTAGCATTTGCTCCAGGTGAAGTGCGGTATGTGGATCTTGGCAGCAGCTCACCTCGGAAAATTGTTCGCCAATCTGGGCTTCTCAAAGACACTGTGAATCAATACAATTGTTTGTGCATAAACTACAACATGGGTTTTGGCGGCTGATTCTGGAGGAGAAAGCATTCTGGTTGTGCCTTGAAGAAGAAATCTTATCATACAATGGCAAGAAGAAAAACCAAAGGAGATAGAAAGATAATGATGATCTGCAAGAATTCCTAACAGTCGTGGCCGATAAACAATGGATATTGAAGACCAGATAAAAGGGCAGATGTTATCAACTTAGAGCAGTGAATTAGCAGCCAGGCTCCCTCACTTGAATCTTGGGTAATTGCGTGATCGTTACAGAAGCGTCAGGGTTGCATTTTAAGAGGAAGACTTCAGTAACAGTAACCATGGTCGAAGTGACTCTGCATATTGCGGATGGGTCCAAGAAGATGAAGGAAAAGGAAAAGTTGAACAACAGAGAGGGGTTAAAGTGGTAAAGTCAATTGTGAGATTGAAAGCTGCTACTAGAGGCCTACCTCCAACAAATGGTTGGAGTCCGTCGTCAAAGTCAGCTATTTCGGTTGGAAAGAATAAAAGGGTTTGTGACCTTGGTAAATGGTTGAGGGCATAGCCATGATAGTTGTTGAGAAACAGGTCAAGGTTGCTGGGTGTAATGATCTGTTCGTATCTGATTGAGCTGGAAATAAAACAGAGAGCAAACTTTCTAAGGATGGATCTTCAGGTGACCAGATGGTTGTTGAAAGAGTAGAAGGTAGGATAAATGGTAAAAATATACCGGTAGGGCTCATTGACATAAATGAACCTTTCGTGAAGGATAATGTAGTTTTGAACCAAGTGAACAGTTGTCAATCAGTGGGGTGGAGTAAAAATCTATACAGAAAGTGGTTGAAGATGAGAACAGGAGGGAATCACCTCTGAGGCAGAAGATACTGACTCTTTTGGGAAAAGATCCGAGTCTGGGTCACAAAAGCGTGAGTGAAGGGTGTTTCAGAAAAAATTCGAAGAGTCCTACAGAGACATTTGCATTGTATAGCTCAACAGAAGTGAGGATACAGACGCTTTCTGAAGATGGTTGTACGAGCACAGTGGAGGATATTCAGCCTTCTGAAGGTATATTGTACATGAAAACTGAAAGTGATTGGTGGGGAGCAAGATTTGGCTTTGTGCGAGCTGGAGCTCTTGGGGCACAAGCATGTATGCGAAATTCACTTGCTGAGGTGTCCAAAACACGTTCATCCTTCCGTGAGTAGGACCAGGAGAATCTATATAAGCTTGTTCAGGATAAAGCTACGAAGGGTCGCCAAGGACTTGGTATTGTAGACCGTCCAAGGAAGATTGGGGGTGCACATTGGAAAGGCCAAAAGGTCCTCTTAGACAGTGATGACTGCAGTGATGTGGAGATGGTTCCCTTCTAACAGGTCACAAGAATGCTACAAAAATTGCAGACTTGTCCACTGAAGTACATGAACATGAAGCAATAGTTGATTCAAGTGACTATAAATCAGGAAGAAAGGAGAAGACCTTTGGTGTGGCAGCCCTGGTGGAGCAGGCAACGAGGAGGTTTGAAGGGAAGTAGAAAAATCTTCTACGGGAAATTTTGCCGAAGAGAGCTATGCTGGAAGGAAAGAGGACGACCTGTAGAAGAAGAGGGAGAATGGCAGGTTGTTGCGAGTTGCTGTAGCTGGGACAGCCGGATCAACTATTGGTGGCTGCTCCTAGAAGAGAAGGTGATTGTCGTGAGAATCGAAAAAAGGAGTTGATGATGGCTGCTGATGGATACGAGCATAGAGTCACAGCTTTTACATGATGAACAAAGGAAGTGTGTGATGCTCCAGTAGATATTCCACATCAAATATGTTTATGAGGTGTTGATCAGTTACTTGAATGCTGAAATATATCGAAGGGATCCAAGATGAAGCATGAAGGAGAGTTCAGGATGAGCCGAAGAATTGGTAACACTTAAGCCAACTTTTTACCAACAACTTATGAAGTATGCACAAGTTGCATATCATGGACAATACAATGCGAACATCGGCCTTCCCGTGCGGTATGGAGGTTGGATTGTCAATTTGATGTGGCCTCTGCAACTGCTATTTCTGCTGCCTAAAGTGACTTCAGAGATGAACATTCCAAGTACTTTGATGGGTGGTTTCATCGGCAAGGGAGGTGTGAATATCACCCATGTGTGTTCTCTGTTTGGTTTTACTGTTAAGGTCTATAACCAAAAGGATGGAAGGACAGATCGATGGATTACATCTGAAGGAACTGCTGAATAGATTTTGGCAGCCCAAAGTCTTGTAAAGCAAGGAGGATCTAGTATATATTGTGCATCTCCTAGAAGTTGATGGCGTTTTGCCATATCAGGAAGGGTGTGGGACTGCCCTGTTGGAAGCAACATCAGATTCAGATGAAGGGGTGTAAGTGCAGGTATTGAGGGCGGTGTGCTTTTGTGGAGGAGCATTATCATTAACGGGCGGCAAGAAAAGAGGACGATCATTCTAATTAAATCTCTGTCGGGAAAGACAAGGAACACAGGGTTTGTCCGTGCGGGATGAAAAAGGTTGGGGATTCGAGAAGATGGAAAGATATGAGTATCAATGCTTGGAGTGAAGTGGCAGCAACAACCAAAAATCAGAAAAAATTTGAAGGAGATAAAACTGGACCAAGTTTGGCAGACTGTATCAAATGTAAGTAATTGTCAATGATATGCATGCCATTTTCATCCCGAATATGCTTATCTGGTGAGCACTTGTGGTCAGTTTTGTCCTTAGAATGACATACTCTATAAAACTACCTTTTCTTCATAAGAAAATGCTCTGCATTTGTAGCAGCTAGCTGCATCCTCACTGTTCGAGCAATTATAGTGCAGCTTTGTTTCTATCTGCACATGCAATCATCGTTTTTTAGTAGAGCTTTTGCTTTGACCAAACCATTTTTTCGTAACAGTGTTCATGAGTTTCTTCTCCATAGTCATTGCACTTTTCAAGGACATTCCCGATCGGGAAGGTGATCGGATTTTTTGCACCCAATCTTATACAGTTAGATTAGGATAAGAGTGGGTCTTGTGGGTGTGCATGCAAGCTGATAGCTGCTTATGGTGTGGCAACGGTAGTGGGTGTTTCATCTACATTCCTATGGGCACGATTTTTGCCTTAGTATCCTTGTAGCTACTCTAATAAGCTATCATGCCAGTACGAGAGATTTGAAGAGTAAAGCATCTATTATTGAGTTCTACATGTTTGTTTGAAAGGTTTTCTATGCTGAAAAACTAATGATTCCATTTATGTGATAAGAAAAACGTTGGTTTCTGGATGCATGCTTCAACTGAAGAGTTTGCTATCATTAATATAGGCAGTCAACGGTTTTGCAGCAACATGGACGGGGGGGGGGGGGGGGGGGTAACTTGTCCACATGGGATCACCTGAGAATGAGCATTCCAATGGCATTGAATGTGGGTCTGATTGGGCAACTATTTAGTGGTCCTAACATTTTGGTGCGTTTGCCGGGAACATATGAGTTAGTGCATAGACATAGGAAGAATCCATTGCGAGATAATTATGTGCTCCAGGTAATCCAATTGGACCGATTCCGAAGGATTTGAACAAAATAAAGGCTCATATAATCATTTTTTCGGGGGCTCAAAGAGATATTCATTTTGGTGCGTCTGCCGGGAATTGGCTTAGCACATCTCATCGAGAGTGCTACGAGTTTGCTTGGTGCCCCAATCGTGTGGCACAGCCAAGTCGATCCCAAAATTGCTCTGACCTTCATTAAAGAAATGGCTCAACAAAGGCAAGCATGTGGTTTGGAGAAGACCAACATGAGGCAAATGAATTTTGGACAAAATAGGAGATGGATAGATTCTCATCCGACCATGAGACATCATGTGAACCGAGGGTGGCGATTTGGCCCGATATCAAATTATGTGAGATGCTGGTGTTGCGAGCAGATTGGGCATATAGCCAAATATTGCCCTCGTGTATGCACCCCGTTGGATTTTGTCCCCACATGTGCGGACTGCAGAAAAAAGAGACTATGCGAGCACGTGTGTGGCTCAAAAGAGGTGACTGACCTAAAGGTCGCAACGAATGAACCAGATAGGTGCTTATCCTCGTTGTATGTGGAAGTTTACAAAGGTAGAGTTACTTCATCGACGGAGACTGCGAGAGCAAGTGAAAGCAAGGACACTGGATCTCATGATCGAGACTTGATAGAACTTGTGAAGAGCTTGGAATGTCAAGTCAATTGGTTGCATGTGGAGCGAGATAACGAGAGGATCAAAATAGAGAAATTAGCAGAAAATCAAGTGAAAATGGCCGAGGTCCTAGGAATTTGGGAAAAGCAAGTATGAATATTGAAAAATGAGAACAAGGAGTGGAAAAGAGTAAACAAAAGCTGGAGGCAAGATCTTGTGAAGCCCGAGAGTGAAAACGTGATCTGGGACTTGAGATCCAGCTTGATGGTAGCCGACTGCTTTGGAGTTGCGATCGAAGAAGAGCTCTCAAGAGACGAGGATGACCTAATGAGGAGAGTCGAAAGAATGGAGCATGAAATCGAGAAGGTACAAAGCATAATCCGTCGATACAGTGATCAAGAGGGTAAGGCATGTGACGAGTTCCACCTGGAGTTAGAAAGAATGAAAAGTGCCCAAGCGGAGAGTGATGAGAAAATGAGACGTGTAGAAAAAGAGAATGCAAAGCTGAGTAGCAAGCTCGGTAGGTGGATGAATCAGAAAGACGATGAGACCCGAGAACGAGTAGAGGATCCGAAGGTAGGTAGAATAGAGGAAGAGCTAAAAGTGATGTTGGACCAGTTAGAGGCGATAGGCGTGGAGTTAGAAAAGGCGAAGGAGTTGTCGAAAAAAGTGGATGATCTGGAAGAAGAAAATATGAGTAGAATCTGGGAGGAGAGGTCGATTCGAGAAAAGGTTGAAAAGTTGTCTGGCCAAGTCGAGAGGAGCGAGGAGGTTCCGTTGGAAATAGAAAGAAAGATGAGCCATTTAGAAGAGGAGAAGAAGAAAATGTGGGTTCGGTTCCATCAAGTGGATGATGAGATTTTTCGACTCCAAGGCAGTGATGATCGAAAAGAAGAAGGGATAAGGGATTTAGCTTTGAAGCTCGAGGCATTAAGAGGTGTAGTAATGAATGGTGGCCTTCCAGACCGTATCGCTTGGCTAGAGGACAATATCAGCAAGCTGTCGAATCATGTGGAATCTCTGCGAGGCAGAGGTTGGAGATGAAAAAATAGACGAGGCAATGGATGTTGGTGAGGATGGCTTGAGTCTGATTGGGGTTTGCTTTGCGGATTACGAGTCAAAGATGTGAGGACGGGTGGACCAAGTTTGTTGTATACTTAGGACTGAAGTGACACTTTTTGAGGTTTCAGGTCAACAAAGTGGTTAGTATGTGCGGGTTTTGAGAGGACGGGTTGACCATGGCATTAGTGGCTGGATTTTGGCTTGAGTAGAAGCAGAGAGGAGATGTGTCTTATTGGGATGTCCACAGGGAGTCTATATGTGTGTGTGTCGTGATTGGTTGGGTTGGGAAAAATTCCTTTCTTTTGTCTCCTAATTCTCGAGATGCAGGAATAAAAAAATAAATAAATGAAAAATATATGTTTGTGTATGTGTGAGTGTGGCTATGCGCTTATGTGTGCCG
This sequence comes from Ceratopteris richardii, assembly GCA_020310875.1. Lineage (NCBI taxonomy): Eukaryota > Viridiplantae > Streptophyta > Polypodiopsida > Polypodiales > Pteridaceae > Ceratopteris > Ceratopteris richardii. Next base: position 127,475,520 of record CM035429.1, on the reverse strand, counting down.
ATAGGTGGGTGGACCCACTTTGGCCGGGTGGTCAAAGCCACGAACCGACGTCGGTTTCGCATAGGGCTAGCTGTCTGTGTGTCGCGCGCTTCGTTGGGTTGGTAGATGGGTGGAATAAACTCGATCGGGTGGTCGATTCCACGAGTCGCATCCAGCTTCAGCGTAGGCCGGCAAGTGTGAGTAAATATGTGAAAAAAAAAATTGATGAAAAAAGAGAGAAACCATTGTGGAAAAAAAAAATGAATGAGAAGAATTCCTCGCTCGAGGGGGGACATAAGATAGGTGACAGAGCATGATGCTCGGATGGGAATATATGTGTTTGTGTTGTGGGGATTTGGGTTATGTGTGGACTCCAGATGAGGCATATCGAATCGAAGCTTAAGCTCGGCTAGGATTTTGGTTTCAAAGTGTTTGTGGGAGATTTGGACTCGAGGGATCCAAGCGTGCTAGTTACTTTGTTCGTCTTCGAATTCTTGAGAGGTGCCCATTTTGGTTCTTAGGTTGTGCAACTACTTGCGATGTCCCGAATCATGTTGACGATAAGCGATCTTGGCGGAGTGAGCTCATGTTAGGCTTGAGTTGTCTTTGCCGCGTGTCCATCAATTCAAGAGGTATGGTGGTGACCTAGCATGGAATTTAGTTGATGAAAGGAAAAAAAAACAAAGAGTTGATGGAATGAAAAGCGGGTAGTGAAAACCCTAGGTCAAAGGGGAATGGAAAATGGGCAAGAGGGTCTGAGTGGAAGTGGAAAAGAAATTAAGCAAGAGAACGTATAAACCAAAAGAGTAGCGGAAAGGAATAACGGATGCGGATCTCGCATGAATGTATGTTGTGTGTATGAAAAAGTAGCAGGAAAGCGATACTGAGGCCCAAAAGGATACCAAGAAGAAGAATTGAATGCGGTTTTTACTTGTGTTCACATTGCATGTGAATGGAGAAGAGTGACGAGAGCGAATGTGGACATGTCTTCTCCTTGCATGTATGTGTGTTGTGCGTGATGAGAATGCATGTGTGATATGGGATCATAATGTGTGTGCTGAGTATATATGTGTGATGTGGATGATTGTCTTTCCATTTTGGTTGTAGATGTTATTGGGATTTGATGAAAAAAGATTCTAATGTTTAATGAAGTTTGCAGACAGGTGGACATGTCAATGAAGATGCGAGAAGTTGGACAAAGATGGTAAGTGAAATGATTGGATTTTGGTACTGACCAACGATTGTATGAGGGTGATCGCAGGTGCTACATTGAGGAAGAAGAAAATAGGCATACAAGGTAAAGATTTGTATTTGATTGACTGATGATCCCATGTCGGAACTGGAGTGCAGGTAGCATATCGCTCGTCGAGGACGACTTCGCAAATAAGAAGAGGGGAGTATGTTAGCTCACAAAATGGTTGGTTTTTATGCACTAATATGTTTGTATTTGGCAGGGAAAGTTGTTTGATTGCAGGTACTTGAAGAGTTAATCAATTGGACGAAAGGAGATTGCACTCATGTCTACAAAACTTCTGCTTGGAAATGATGTATTGGTTGCAAATGCACTTATCTCTATGTATGGCAAGTGTGGCAGTGTTGATGATGCAATGAAAATATTCAGGGGACTTGAAGAAAAAATGTGGTGACTTGGACTATTGTCATGTCAATTTGCAAACAGAATAATTGGTACACATCCTGCAGCTCACTTTTCAAGGAGATGTGCAACGAGCTCCCAAATGTAGAAACCTCATGCCATTATGTGACAGAGTTTTGTGTGTAATTGCTGAGGAGGATTAGAGCAAGCTTAAGCAGTGGAATGCGGTTAATTTCCCTCTCCGCTATTTGAAACAATTCGAAATGTTAGCATTGGCATCTACACCTTTCTTTGAGTATAGAGCATGACAGAATGTTGTTTCTCTCTCTTGTATGAGAGAACTGGGCACAAACTGCAGTAAGTCTAAGCTTTGAGTGCCACCCAGCCTGGTGTCCTGATGTGGTTTCTCTCAAAGATGCCTTAACTACTACATCATTATGGAGACTTCAGGTATTAAGATTGTGCACTTGAGTGCAAGTGAAGCATAACTCTCGATTCAACTCTTTTCCAAAGATTTTCAGAGTCACCTTCTCTCGTTATCAGCTGGAGACAATAATGGACACATTAAACTTGATGTAAATGGGCGAACAAATTGGCACTCTTATTGATCAGAAAGGTGCTTGTGCTGAGACAGTGGTGTAGCATATTATTCTGGCATACTGGAGTGCAGCATGTTTGGAGGAATAAATGATGGAGATATTTTAGAGTCAATACAGAATGGAAGTGCACACAATTCTTTTATTGGTTGTTCTTTCAGATCGTTTGGTTGCATATATGCTGAAGCTCAATGACTACATTTGAGCTCTTTGTATCCACAGGTTTATGAGCAAGGGGATACCTTATCTTATCCACGGGGGGGGGGGGGGGGGGGGGTTTGATCTACATTTTTCTTTTTTTTGCCATCGTCTTCATCCCCGGGAACCACTACATTTTCAGGTCCTCATCATCATTCGCTGGAGAGCTGGCTTGTGGATCTTGTTTCAGAGAAGTTTCCGCCATGGTGTCCGTAGCTCGAGTACCCCGATCCAGAGGCTTTGGAAAGGGCGTTGGATGTTTTTGCTGCGCTGACAGGACTAGATCCTCGAAGGCACAGCTTACTAGCGTTTGCTCCAGGTGAAGTGCGGTATGTGGATCTTGGCAGCAGCTCACCTCGGAAAATTGTTCGCCAATCTGGGCTTCTCAAAGACACTGTGAATCAATACAGTTGTTTGTGCATAAACTACAGCATGGGTTTTGGCGGCTTATTCTGGAGGAGAAAGCATTCTGGTTGTGCCTTGAAGAAGAAATCTTATCATACAATGGCAAGAAGAAAAACCAAAGGAGATAGAAAGATAATGATGATCTGCAGGAATTCCTAACAGTCGTGGCCGATAAACAATGGATATTGAAGACCAGATAAAAGGGCAGATGTTATCAACTTAGAGCAGTGAATTAGCAGCCAGGCTCCCTCACTTGAATCTTGGGTAATTGCGTGATCGTTACAGAAGCGTCAGGGTTGCATTTTAAGAGGAAGACTTCAGTAACAGTAACCATGGTCGAAGTGACTCTGCATATTGCGGATGGGTCCAAGAAGATGAAGGAAAAGGAAAAGTTGAACAACAAAGAGGGGTTAAAGTGGTAAAGTCAATTGTGAGATTGAAAGCTGCTACTAGAGGCCTACCTCCAACAAATGGTTGGAGTCCGTCGTCAAAGTCAGCTATTTCGGTTGGAAAGAATAAAAGGGTTTGTGACCTTGGTAAATGGTTAAGGGCGTAGCCATGATAGTTGTTGAGAAACAGGTCAAGGTTGCTGGGTGTAATGATCTGTTCGTATCTGATTGAGCTGGAAATAAAACAGAGAGCAAACTTTCTAAGGATGGATCTTCAGGCGACCAGATGGCTGTTGAAAGAGTAGAAGGTAGGATAAATGGTAAAAATATACCGGTAGGGCTCATTGACATAAATGAACCTTTCGTGAAGGATAATGCAGTTTTGAACCAAGTGAACAGTTGTCAATCAGTGGGGTGGAGTAAAAATCTATACAGAAAGTGGTTGAAGATGAGAACAGGAGGGAATCACCTCTGAGGCAGAAGATACTGACTCTTTTGGGAAAAGATCCGAGTCTGGGTCACAAAAGCGTGAGTGAAGGGTGTTTCAGAAAAAATTTGAAGAGTCCTACAGAGACATTTGCATTGTATAGCTCAACAGAAGTGAGGATACAGACGCTTTCTGAAGATGGTTGTACGAGCACAGTGGAGGATATTCAGCCTTCTGAAGGTATATCGTAAATGAAAACTGAAAGTGATTGGTGGGGAGCAAGATTTGGCTTTGTGCGAGCTGGAGCTCTTGGGGCACAAGCATGTATGCGAAATTCACTTGCTGAGGTGTCCAAAACACGTTCTTCCTTCCGTGAGTAGGACCAGGAGAATCTATATAAGCTTGTTCAGGATAAAGCTACGAAGGGTCGCCAAGGACTTGGTATTGCAGACCGTCCAAGGAAGATTGGGGGTGCACATTGGAAAGGCCAAAAGGTCCTCTTAGACAGTGATGACTGCAGTGATGTGGAGATGGTTCCCTTCTAACAGGTCACAAGAATGCTACAAAAATTGCAGACTTGTCCATTGAAGTACATGAACATGAAGCAATAGGTGATTCAAGTGACTATAAATCAGGAAGAAAGGAGAAGACCTTTGGTGTGGCAGCCGTGGTGGAGCAGGCAACGAGGAGGTTCGGAGGGAAGTAGAAAAATCTTCTACGGGAAATTTTGCCGAAGAGAGCTATGCTGGAAGGAAAGAGGACGACCTGTAGAAGAAGAGGGAGAATGGCAGGTTGTTGCGAGTTGCTGTAGCTGGGACAGTCGGATCAACTATTGGTGGCTGCTCCTAGAAGAGAAGGTGATTGTCGTGAGAATCGAAAAAAGGAGTTGATGATGGCTGCTGATGGATACGAGCATAGAGTCAGAGCTTTTACATGATGAACAAAGGAAGTGTGTGATGCTCCAGTAGATATTCCACATCAAATATGTTTATGAGGTGTTGATCAGTTACTTGAATGCTGAAATATATCGAAGGGATCCAAGATGAAGCATGAAGGAGAGTTCAGGATGAGCCGAAGAATTGGTAACACTTAAGCCAACTTTTTACCAACAACTTATGAAGTATGCACAAGTTGCATATCATGGACAGTACAATGCGAACATCGGCCTTCCCGTGCGGTATGGAGGTTGGATTGTCAATTTGATGTGGCCTCTGCAACTGCTATTTCAATGCTGCCTAAAGTGACTTCAGAGATGAACATTCCAAGTACTTTGATGGGTGGTTTCATCGGCAAGGGAGGTGTGAATATCACCCATGTGTGTTCTCTGTCTGGTTTTACTGTTAAGGTCTATAACCAAAAGGATGGAAGGACAGATCGATGGATTACATCTGAAGGAGCTGCTGAATAGATTTTGGTAGCCCAAAGTCTTGTAAAGCAAGGAGGATGTAGTATATATTGTGCATCTCCTAGAAGTTGATGGCCTTTTGCCGTATCAGGAAGGGTGTGGGACTGCCCTGTTGGAAGTAACATCAGATTCAGATGAAGGGGTGTAAGTGCAGGTATTGAGGGCGGTGTGCTTTTGTGGAGGAGCATTATCATTAACGGGCGGCAAGAAAAGAGGACGATCATTCTAATTAAATCTCTGTCGGGAAAGACAAGGAACACAGGGTTTGTCCGTGCGGGATGAAAAAGGTTGGGGATTCGAGAAGATGGAAAGATATGAGTATCAATGATTGGAGTGAAGTGGCAGCAACAACCAAAAATCAGAAAAAATTTGAAGGAGATAAAACTGGAGCAAGTTTGGCAGACTGTATCAAATGTAAGTAATTGTCAATGATATGCATGCCATTTTCATCCCGAATATGCTTATCTGGTGAGCACTTGTGGTCAGTTTTGTCCTTAGAATGACATACTCTATAAAACTACCTTTTCTTCATAAGAAAATGCTCTGCATTTGTAGCAGCTAGCTGCATCCTCACTGTTCGAGCAATTATAGTGCAGCTTTGTTTCTATCTGCACATGCAATCATCGTTTTTTAGTAGAGCTTTTGCTTTGACAAAACCATTTTTTCGTAACAGTGTTCATGAGTTTCTTCTCCATAGTCATTGCACTTTTCAAGGACCTTCCCGATCGGGAAGGTGATCGGATTTTTTTCACCCAATCTTATACAGTTAGATTAGGATAAGAGTGGGTCTTGTGGGTGTGCATGCAAGCTGATAGCTGCTTATGGTGTGGCAACGGTAGTGGGTGTTTTATCTACATTCCTATGGGCACGATTTTTGCCTTAGTATCCTTGTAGCTACTCTAATAAGCTATCATGCCAGTACGAGAGATTTGAAGAGTAAAGCATCTATTATTGAGTTCTACATGTTTGTTTGAAGGTTTTCTATGGTGAAAAACTAATGATTCCATTTATGTGATAAGAAAAACGTTGGTTTCTGGATGCATGCTTCAACTGAAGAGTTTGCTATCATTAATATAGGCAGTCAACGGTTTTGCAGCAACATGGACGGGGGGGGGGGGGGGTAACTTGTCCACATGGGATCACCTGAGAATGAGCATTCCAATGGCATTGAATGTGGGTCTGATTGGGCAACTATTTAGTGGTCCTAACATTTTGGTGTGTTTGCCGGGAACATATGAGTTAGTGCATAGACATAGGAAGAATCCATTGCGAGATAATTATGTGCTCCAGGTAATCCAATTGGACCGATTCCGAGGGATTTGAACAAAATAAAGGCTCATATAATCATTTTTTTGGGGGCTCAAAGAGATATTCATTTTGGTGCGTCTGTCGGGAATTGGCTTAGCACATCTCATCGAGAGTGCTACGAGTTTGCTTGGTGCCCCAATCGTGTGGCACAGCCAAGTCGATCCCAAAATTGCTCTGACCTTCATTAAAGAAATGGCTCAACAAAGGCAAGCATGTGGTTTGAAGAAGACCAACATGAGGCAAATGAATTTTGGACAAAATAGGAGATGGATAGATTCTCATCCGACCATGAGACATCATGTGAACCGAGGGTGGCGATTTGGCCCGATATCAAATTATGTGAGATGCTGGTGTTGCGAGCAGATTGGGCATATAGCCAAATATTGCCCTCGTGTATGCACCCCGTTGGATTTTGTCCCCACATGTGCGGACTGCGAAAAAAAGAGACTATGCGAGCACGTGTGTGGCTCAAAAGAGGTGACTGACCTAAAGGTCGCAACGAATGAACCAGATACGTGCTTATCCTCTTTGTATGTGGAAGTTGACAAAGGTAGAGTTACTTCATCGACGGAGACTGCGAGAGCAAGTAAAAGCAAGGACACTGGATCTCATGATCGAGACTTGATAGAACTTGTGAAGAGCTTGGAATGTCAAGTCAATTGGTTGCATGTGGAGCGAGATAACGAGAGGATCAAAATAGAGAAATTAGAGGAAAATCAAGTGAAAATGGCCGAGGTCCTAGGAATTTGGGAAAAGCAAGTACGAATATTGAAAAATGAGAACAAGGAGTGGAAAAGAGTAAACAAAAGCTGGAGGCAAGATCTTGTGAAGCCCGAGAGTGAAAACGTGGTCTGGGACTTGAGATCCGGCTTGATGGTAGCCGACTGCTTTGGAGTTGCGATCGAAGAAGAGCTCTCAAGAGACGAGGATGACCTAATGAGGAGAGTCGAAAGAATGGAGCATGAAATCGAGAAGGTACAAAGCATAATCCGTCGATACAGTGATCAAGCGGGTAAGGCATGTGACGAGTTCCACCTGGAGTTAGAAAGAATGAAAAGTGCCCAAGCGGAGAGTGATGAGAAAATGAGACGTGTAGAAAAAGAGAATGCAAAGCTAAGTAGCAAGCTCGGTAGGTGGATGAATCAGAAAGACGATGAGACCCGAGAACGAGTAGAGGATCCGAAGGTAGGTAGAATAGAGGAAGAGCTAAAAGTGATGTTGGACCAGTTAGAGGCGATAGGCGTGGAGTTAGAAAAGGCGAAGGAGTTGTCGAAAAAAGTGGATGATCTGGAAGAAGAAAATATGAGTAGAATCTGGGAGGAGAGGTCGATTCGAGAAAAGGTTGAAAAGTTGTCTGGCCAAGTCGAGAGGAGCGAGGAGGTTCCGTTGGAAATAGAAAGAAAGATGAGCCATTTAGAAGAGGAGAAGAAGAAAATGTGGGTTCGGTTCCATCAAGTGGATGATGAGATTTTTCGACTCCAAGGCAGTGATGATCGAAAAGAAGAAGGGATAAGGGATTTAGCTTTGAAGCTCGAGGCATTAAGAGGTGTAGTAATGAATGGTGGCCTTCTAGACCGTATCGCTTGGCTAGAGGACAATATCAGCAAGCTGTCGAATCATGTGGAATCTCTGCGAGGCAGAGGTTGGAGATGAAAAAATAGACGAGGCAATGGATGTTGGTGAGGATGGCTTGAGTCTGATTGGGGTTTGCTTTGCGGATTACGAGTCAAAGATGTGAGGACGGGTGGACCAAGTTTGTTGTATACTTAGGACTGAAGTGACACTTTTTGAGGTTTCAGGTCGACAAAGTGGTTAGTATGTGCGGGTTTTGCGAGGACGGGTTGACCATGGCATTAGTGGCTGGATTTTGGCTTGAGTAGAAGCAGAGAGGAGATGTGTCTTATTGGGATGTCCACAGGGAGTCTATATGTGTGTGTGTCGTGATTGGTTGGGTTGGGAAAAATTCATTTCTTTTGTCTCCTAATTCTCGAGATGCAGGAATAAAAAAATAAATAAATGAAAAATATATGTTTGTGTATGTGTGAGTGTGGCTATGCGCTTATGTGTGCCGATAGGTGGGTGGACCCACTTTGGCCGGGTGGTCAAAGCCACGAACCGACGTCGGTTTCGCATAGGGCTAGCTGTCTGTGTGTCGCGCGCTTCGTTGGGTTGGTAGATGGGTGGAATAAACTCGATCGGGTGGTCGAGTCCACGAGTCGCATCCAGCTTCAGCGTAGGCCGGCAAGTGTGAGTAAATATAAGAAAAAAAAAATTGATGAAAAATTTGATGAAAAAAATGAATGAGAAGAATTCCTCGCTCGAGGGGGGACATAAGATAGGTGAGAGAGCATGATGCTCGGATGGGAATATATGTGTTTGTGTTGTGGGGATTTGGGTTATGTGTGGACTCCTGATGAGGCATATCGAATCGAAGCTTAAGCTCGGCTAGGATTTTGGTTTCAAAGTGTTTGTGGGAGATTTGGACTCGAGGGATCCAAGCGTGCTAGTTACTTTGTTCGTCTTCGAATTCTTGAGAGGTGCCCATTTTGCTTCTTAGGTTGTGCAACTACTTGCGATGTCCCGAATCATGTCAACGATAAGCGATCTTGGCGGAGTGAGCTCATGTTAGGCTTGAGTGGTCTTTGCCGCGTGTCCATCAATTCAAGAGGTATGGTGGTGACCTAGCATGGAATTTAGTTGATGAAAGGAAAAAAAAACAAAGAGTCGATGGAATGAAAAGCAGGTAGTGAAAACCCTAGGTCAAAGGGGAATGGAAAATGGGCAAGAGGGTCTGAGTGGAAGTGGAAAAGAAATTAAGCAAGAGAACGTATAAACCAAAAGAGTAGCGGAAAGGAATAACGGATGCGGATCTCGCATGAATGTATGTTGTGTGTATGAAAAAGTAGCAGGAAAGCGATACTGAGGCCCAAAAGGATACCAAGAAGAAGAATTGAATGCGGTTTTTACTTGTGTTCACATTGCATGTGAATGGAGAAGAGTGACGAGAGCGAATGTGGACATGTCTTCTCCTTGCATGTATGTGTGTTGTGCGTGATGAGAATGCATGTGTGATATGGGATCATAATGTGTGTGCTGAGTATATATGTGTGATGTGGATGATTGTCTTTCCATTTTGGTTGTAGATGTTATTGGGATTTGATGAAAAAAGATTCTAATGTTTAATGAAGTTTGCAGACAGGTGGACATGTCAATGAAGATGCGAGAAGTTGGACAAAGATGGTAAGTGAAATGATTGGATTTTGGTACTGACCAACGATTGTATGAGGGTGATCGCAGGTGCTACATTGAGGAAGAAGAAAATAGGCATACAAGGTAAAGATTTGTATTTGATTGACTGATGATCCCATGTCGGAACTGGAGTGCAGGTAGCATATCGCTCGTCGAGGACGACTTCGCAAATAAGAAGAGGGGAGTATGTTAGCTCACAAAATGGTTGGTTTTTATGCACTAATATGTTTGTATTTGGCAGGGAAAGTTGTTTGATTGCAGGTACTTGAAGAGTTAATCAATTGGACGAAAGGAGATTGCACTCATGTCTACAAAACTTCTGCTTGGAAATGATGTATTGGTTGCAAATGCACTTATCTCTATGTATGGCAAGTGTGGCAGTGTTGATGATGCAATGAAAATATTCAGGGGACTTGAAGAAAAAATGTGGTGACTTGGACTATTGTCATGTCAATTTGCAAACAGAATAATTGGTACACATCCTGCAGCTCACTTTTCAAGGAGATGTGCAACGAGCTCCCAAATGTAGAAACCTCATGCCATTATGTGACAAAGTTTTGTGTGTGATTGCTGAGGAGGATTAGAGCAAGCTTAAGCAGTGGAATGCGGTTAATTTCCCTCTCCGCTATTTGAAACAATTCGAAACGTTAGCATTGGCATCTGCACCTTTCTTTGAGTATAGAGCATGACAGAATGTTGTTTCTCTCTCTTGTATGAGAGAACTGGGCACAAACTGCAATAAGTCTAAGCTTTGAGTGCCACCCAGCCTGGTGTCCTGATGTGGTTTCTCTCAAAGATGCCTTAACTACTACATCATTATGGAGACTTCAGGTATTAAGATTGTGCACTTGAGTGCAAGTGAAGCATAACTCTCGATTCAACTCTTTTCCAAAGATTTTCAGAGTCACCTTCTCTCGTTATCAGCTGGAGACAATAATGGACACATTAAACTTGATGTAAATGGGCGAACAAATTGGCACTCTTATTGATCAGAAAGGTGCTTGTGCTGAGACAGTGGTGTAGCATATTATTCTGGCATACTGGAGTGCAGCATGTTTGGAGGAATAAATGATGGAGATATTTTAGAGTCAATACAGAATGGAAGTGCACACAATTCTTTTATTGGTTGTTCTTTCAGATCGTTTGGTTGCATATATGCTGAAGCTCAATAACTACATTTGAGCTCTTTGTGTCCACAGGTTTATGAGCAAGGGGATACCTTATCTTATCCACGGGGGGGGTTTTGATCTACATTTTTTTTTTTTTTTGGCCATCGTCTTCATCCCCGGGAACCACTACATTTTCGGGTCCTCATCATCATTCGCTGGAGAGCTGGCTTGTGGATCTTGTTTCAGAGAAGTGTCCGCCATGGTGTCCGCAGCTCGAGTACCCCGATCCAGAGGCTTTGGAAAGGGCGTTGGATGTTTTTGCTGCGCTGACAGGACTAGATCCTCGAAGGCACAGCTTACTAGCATTTGCTCCAGGTGAAGTGCGGTATGTGGATCTTGGCAGCAGCTCACCTCGGAAAATTGTTCGCCAATCTGGGCTTCTCAAAGACACTATGAATCAATACAGTTGTTTGTGCATAAACTACAGCATGGGTTTTGGCGGTTGATTCTGGAGGAGAAAGCATTCTGGTTGTGCCTTGAAGAAGAAATCTTATCATACAATGGCAAGAAGAAAAACCAAAGGAGATAGAAAGATAATGATGATCTGCAGGAATTCCTAACAGTCGTGGCCGATAAACAATGGATATTGAAGACCAGATAAAAGGGCAGATGTTATCAACTTAGAGCAGTGAATTAGCAGCCAGGCTCCCTCACTTGAATCTTGGGTAATTGCGTGATCGTTACAGAAGCGTCAGGGTTGCATTTTAAGAGGAAGACTTCAGTAACAGTAACCATGGTCGAAGTGACTCTGCATATTGCGGATGGGTCCAAGAAGATGAAGGAAAAGGAAAAGTTGAACAACAGAGAGGGGTTAAAGTGGTAAAGTCAATTGTGAGATTGAAAGGTGCTACTAGAGGCCTACCTCCAACAAATGGTTGGAGTCCGTCGTCAAAGTCAGCTATTTCGGTTGGAAAGAATAAAAGGGTTTGTGACCTGGTAAATGGTTGAGGGCGTAGCCATGATAGTTGTTGAGAAACAGGTCAAGGTTGCTGGGTGTAATGATCTGTTCGTATCTGATTGAGCTGGAAATAAAATAGAGAGCAAACTTTCTAAGGATGGATCTTCAGGCGACCAGATGGCTGTTGAAAGAGTAGAAGGTAGGATAAATGGTAAAAATATACCGGTAGGGCTCATTGACATAAATGAACCTTTCGTGAAGGATAATGCAATTTTGAACCAAGTGAACAGTTGTCAATCAGTGGGGTGGAGTAAAAATCTATACAGAAAGTGGTTGAAGATGAGAACAGGAGGGAATCACCTCTAAGGCAGAAGATACTGACTCTTTTGGGAAAAGATCCGAGTCTGGGTCACAAAAGCGTGAGTGAAGGGTGTTTCAGAAAAAATTCGAAGAGTCCTACAGAGACATTTGCATTGTATAGCTCAACAGAAGTGAGGATACAGACGCTTTCTGAAGATGGTTGTACGAGCACAGTGGAGGATATTCAGCCTTCTGAAGGTATATCGTACATGAAAACTGAAAGTGATTGGTGGGGAGCAAGATTTGGCTTTATGCGAGCTGGAGCTCTTGGGGCACAAGCATGTATGCGAAATTCACTTGCTGAGGTGTCCAAAACACGTTCATCCTTCCGTGAGTAGGACCAGGAGAATCTATATAAGCTTGTTCAGGATAAAGCTACGAAGGGTCGCCAAGGACTTGGTATTGCAGACCGTCCAAGGAAGATTGGGGGTGCACATTGGAAACGCCAAAAGGTCCTCTTAGACAGTGATGACTGCAGTGATGTGGAGATGGTTCCCTTCTAACAGGTCACAAGAATGCTACAAAAATTGCAGACTTGTCCACTGAAGTACATGAACATGAAGCAATAGGTGATTCAAGTGACTATAAATCAGGAAGAAAGGAGAAGACCTTTGGTGTCGCAGCCGTCGTGGAGCAGGCAACGAGGAGGTTCGGAGGGAAGTAGAAAAATCTTCTGCGGGAAATTTTGCCGAAGAGAGCTATGCTGGAAGGAAAGAGGACGACCTGTAGAAGAAGAGGGAGAATGGCAGGTTGTTGCGAGTTGCTGTAGCTGGGACAGCCGGATCAACTATTGGTGGCTCCTCCTAGAAGAGAAGGTGATTGTCGTGAGAATCGAAAAAAGGAGTTGATGATGGCTGCTGATGGATACGAGCATAGAGTCAGAGCTTTTACATGATGAACAAAGGAAGTGTGTGATGCTCCAGTAGATATTCCACATCAAATATGTTTATGAGGTGTTGATCAGTTACTTGAATGCTAAAATATATCGAAGGGATCCAAGATGAAGCATGAAGGAGAGCTCAGGATGAGCCGAAGAATTGGTAACACTTAAGCCAACTTTTTACCAACAACTTATGAAGTATGCACAAGTTGCATATCATGGACAGTACAATGCGAACATCGGCCTTCCCGTGCAGTATGGAGGTTGGATTGTCAATTTGATGTGGCCTCTGCAACTGCTATTTCAATGCTGCCTAAAGTGACTTCAGAGATGAACATTCCAAGTACTTTGATGGGTGGTTTCATCGGCAAGGGAGGTGTGAATATCACCCATGTGTGTTCTCTGTCTGGTTTTACTGTTAAGGTCTATAACCAAAAGGATGGAAGGACAGATCGATGGATTACATCTGAAGGAACTGCTGAATAGATTTTGGCAGCCCAAAGTCTTGTAAAGCAAGGAGGATCTAGTATATATTGTGCATCTCCTAGAAGTTGATGGCCTTTTGCCGTATCAGGAAGGGTGTGGGACTGCCCTGTTGGAAGCAACATCAGATTCAGATGAAGGGGTGTAAGTGCAGGTATTGAGGGCGGTGTGCTTTTGTGGAGGAGCATTATCATTAACGGGCGGCAAGAAAAGAGGACGATCATTCTAATTAAATCTCTGTCGGGAAAGACAAGGAACACAAGGTTTGTCCGTGCGGGATGAAAAAGGTTGGGGATTCGAGAAGATGGAAAGATATGAGTATCAATGCTTGGAGTGAAGTGGCAGCAACAACCAAAAATCAGAAAAAATTTGAAGGAGATAAAACTGGAGCAAGTTTGGCAGACTGTATCAAATGTAAGTAATTGTCAATGATATGCATGCCATTTTCATCCCGAATATGCTTATCTGGTGAGCACTTGTGGTCAGTTTTGTCCTTAGAATGACATACTCTATAAAACTACCTTTTCTTCATAAGAAAATGCTCTGCATTTGTAGCAGCTAGCTGCATCCTCACTGTTCGAGCAATTATAGTGCAGCTTTGTTTCTATCTGCACATGCAATCATCAATTTTTCGTAGAGCTTTTGCTTTGACAAAACCATTTTTTCGTAACAGTGTTCATGAGTTTCTTCTCCATAGTCATTGCACTTTTCAAGGACATTCCCGATCGGGAAGGTGATCGGATTTTTTGCACCCAATCTTATACAGCTAGATTAGGATAAGAGTGGGTCTTGTGGGTGTGCATGCAAGCTGATAGCTGCTTATGGTGTGGCAACGGTAGTGGGTGTTTCATCTACATTCCTATGGGCACGATTTTTGCCTTAGTATCCTTGTAGCTACTCTAATAAGCTATCATGCCAGTACGAGAGATTTGAAGAGTAAAGCATCTATTATTGAGTTCTACATGTTTGTTTGAAAGGTTTTCTATGCTGAAAAACTAATGATTCCATTTATGTGATAAGAAAAACGTTGGTTTCTGGATGCATGCTTCAACTGAAGAGTTTGCTATCATTAATATAGGCAGTCAACGGTTTTGCAGCAACATGGACGGGGGGGGGGGGGGGGGGGGTAACTTGTCCACATGGGATCACCTGAGAATGAGCATTCCAATGGCATTGAATGTGGGTCTGATTGGGCAACTATTTAGTGGTCCTAACATTTTGGTGCGTTTGCCGGGAACATATGAGTTAGTGCATAGACATAGGAAGAATCCATTGCGAGATAATTATGTGCTCCAGGTAATCCAATTGGACCGATTCCGAGGGATTTGAACAAAATAAAGGCTCATATAATCATTTTTTCGGGGGCTCAAAGAGATATTCATTTTGGTGCGTCTGCCGTGAATTCGGCTTAGCACATCTCATCGACAGTGCTACGAGTTCGCTTGGTGCCCCAATCGTGTGGCACAACCAAGTCGATCCCAAAATTGCTCTGACCTTCATTAAAGAAATGGCTCAACGAAGGCAAGCATGTGGTTTGGAGAAGACCAACATGAGGCAAATGAATTTTGGACAAAATAGGAGATGGATAGATTCTCATCCGACCATGAGACATCATGTGAACCGAGGGTGGCGATTTGGCCCGATATCAAATTATGTGAGATGCTGGTGTTGCGAGCAGATTGGGCATATAGCCAAATATTTCCCTCGTGTATGCACCCCGTTGGATTTTGTCCCCACATGTGTGGACTGCGGAAAAAAGAGACTATGCGAGCACGTGTGTGGCTCAAAAGAGGTGACTGACCTAAAGGTCGCAACGAATGAACCAGATAGGTGCTTATCCTCTTTGTATGTGGAAGTTGACAAAGGTAGAGTTACTTCATCGACGGAGACTGCGAGAGCAAGTGAAAGCAAGGACACTGGATCTCATGATCGAGACTTGATAGAACTTGTGAAGAGCTTGGAATGTCAAGTCAATTGGTTGCATGTGGAGCGAGATAACGAGAGGATCAAAATAGAGAAATTAGAGGAAAATCAAGTGAAAATGGCCGAGGTCCTAGGAATTTGGGAAAAGCAAGTATGAATATTGAAAAATGAGAACAAGGAGTGGAAAAGAGTAAACAAAAGCTGGAGGCAAGATCTTGTGAAGCCCGAGAGTGAAAATGTGGTCTGGGACTTGAGATCCGGCTTGATGGTAGCCGACTGCTTTGGAGTTGCGATCGAAGAAGAGCTCTCAAGAGACGAGGATGACCTAATGAGGAGAGTCGAAAGAATGGAGCATGAAATCGAGAAGGTACAAAGCATAATCCGTCGATACAGTGATCAAGCGGGTAAGGCATGTGACGAGTTCCACCTGGAGTTAGAAAGAATGAAAAGTGCCCAAGCGGAGAGTGATGAGAAAATGAGACGTGTAGAAAAAGAGAATGCAAAGCTGAGTAGCAAGCTCGGTAGGTGGATGAATCAGAAAGACGATGAGACCCGAGAACGAGTAGAGGATCCGAAGGTAGGTAGAATAGAGGAAGAGCTAAAAGTGATGTTGGACCAGTTAGAGGCGATAGGCGTGGAGTTAGAAAAGGCGAAGGAGTTGTCGAAAAAAGTGGATGATCTGGAAGAAGAAAATATGAGTAGAATCTGGGAGGAGAGGTCGATTCGAGAAAAGGTTGAAAAGTTGTCTGGCCAAGTCGAGAGGAGCGAGGAGGTTCCGTTGGAAATAGAAAGAAAGATGAGCCATTTAGAAGAGGAGAAGAAGAAAATGTGGGTTCGGTTCCATCAAGTGGATGATGAGATTTTTCGACTCCAAGGCAGTGATGATCGAAAAGAAGAAGGGATAAGGGATTTAGCTTTGAAGCTCGAGGCATTAAGAGGTGTAGTAATGAATGGTGGCCTTCCAGACCGTATCGCTTGGCTAGAGGACAATATCAGCAAGCTGTCGAATCATGTGGAATCTCTGCGAGGCAGAGGTTGGAGATGAAAAAATAGACGAGGCAATGGATGTTGGTGAGGATGGCTTGAGTCTGATTGGGGTTTGCTTTGCGGATTACGAGTCAAAGATGTGAGGACGGGTGGACCAAGTTTGTTGTATACTTAGGACTGAAGTGACACTTTTTGAGGTTTCAGGTCGACAAAGTGGTTAGTATGTGCGGGTTTTGCGAGGACGGGTTGACCATGGCATTAGTGGCTGGATTTTGGCTTGAGTAGCAGCAGAGAGGAGATGTGTCTTATTGGGATGTCCACAGGGAGTCTATATGTGTGTGTGTCGTGATTGGTTGGGTTGGGAAAAAGTCCTTTCTTTTGTCTCCTAATTCTCGAGATGCAGGAATAAAAAAATAAATAAATGAAAAATATATGTTTGTGTATGTGTGAGTGTGGCTATGCGCTTATGTGTGCCGATAGGTGGGTGGACCCACTTTGGCCGGGTGGTCAAAGCCACGAACCGACGTCGGTTTCACATAGGGCTAGCTGTCTGTGTGTCGCGCGCTTCGTTGGGTTGGTAGATGGGTGGAATAAACTCGATCGGGTGGTCGAGTCCACGAGTCGCATCCAGCTTCAGCGTAGGTCGGCAAGTGTGAGTAAATATGTGAAAAAAAAAATTTGATGAAAAAAGAGAGAAAACATTGTGGAAAAAAAAAATGAATGAGAAGAATTCCTCGCTCGAGGGGGGACATAAGATAGGTGAGAGAGCATGATGCTCGGATGGGAATATATGTGTTTGTGTTGTGGGGATTTGGGTTATGTGTGGACTCATGATGAGGCATATCGAATCGAAGCTTAAGCTCGGCTAGGATTTTGGTTTCAAAGTGTTTGTGGGAGATTTGGACTCGAGGGATCCAAGCGTGCTAGTTACTTTGTTCGTCTTCGAATTCTTGAGAGGTGCCCATTTTGGTTCTTAGGTTGTGCAACTACTTGCGATGTCCCGAATCATGTCGACGATAAGTGATCTTGGCGGAGTGAGCTCATGTTAGGCTTGAGTGGTCTTTGCCGCGTGTCCATCAATTCAAGAGGTATGGTGGTGACCTAGCATGGAATTTAGTTGATGAAAGGAAAAAAAAACAAAGAGTCGATGGAATGAAAAGCGGGTAGTGAAAACCCTAGGTCAAAGGGGAATGGAAAATGGGCAAGAGGGTCTGAGTGGAAGTGGAAAAAAAATTAAGCAAGAGAACGTATAAACCAAAAGAGTAGCGGAAAGGAATAACGGATGCGGATCTCGCATGAATGTATGTTGTGTGTATGAAAAAGTAGCAGGAAAGCGATACTGAGGCCCAAAAGGATACCAAGAAGAAGAATTGAATGCGGTTTTTACTTGTGTTCACATTGCATGTGAATGGAGAAGAGTGACGAGAGCAAATGTGGACATGTCTTCTGCTTGCATATATGTGTGTTGTGCGTGATGAGAATGCATGTGTGATATGGGATCATAATGTGTGTGCTGAGTATATATGTGTGATGTGGATGATTGTCTTTCCATTTTGGTTGTAGATGTTATTGGGATTTGATGAAAAAAGATTCTAATTTTTTAATGAAGTTTGCAGACAGGTGGACATGTCAATGAAGATGCGAGAAGTTGGACAAAGATGGTAAGTGAAATGATTGGATTTTGGTACTGACCAACGATTGTATGAGGGTGATCGCAGGTGCTACATTGAGGAAGAAGAAAATAGGCATACAAGGTAAAGATTTGTATTTGATTGACTGATGATCCCATGTCGGAACTGGAGTGCAGGTAGCATATCGCTCGTCGAGGACGACTTCGCAAATAAGAAGAGGGGAGTATGTTAGCTCACAAAATGGTTGGTTTTTATGCACTAATATGTTTGTATTTGGCAGGGAAAGTTGTTTGATTGCAGGTACTTGAAGAGTTAATCAATTGGACGAAAGGAGATTGCACTCATGTCTACAAAACTTCTGCTTGGAAATGATGTATTGGTTGCAAATGCACTTATCTCTATGTATGGCAAGTGTGGTAGTGTTGATGATGCAATGAAAATATTCAGGGGACTTGAAGAAAAAATGTGGTGACTTGGACTATTGTCATGTCAATTTGCAAACAGAATAATAGGCCAGGGAACACACCATCACAGCAATTGTACAAGACATTTTTTCCTTTTATGCCAAACATTTATACACATCCTGCAGCTCACTTTTCAAGGAGATGTGCAACGAGCTCCCAAATGTAGAAACCTCATGCCATTATGTGACAGAGTTTTGTGTGTGATTGCTGAGGAGGATTAGAGCAAGCTTAAGCAGTGGAATGCGGTTAATTTCCCTCTCCGCTATTTGAAACAATTCGAAACGTTAGCATTGGCATCTGCACCTTTCTTTGAGTATAGAGCATGACAGAATGTTGTTTCTCTCTGTTGTATGAGAGAACTGGACACAAACTGCAGTAAGTCTAAGCTTTGAGTGCCACCCAGCCTGGTGTCCTGATGTGGTTTCTCTCAAAGATGCCTTAACTACTACATCATTATGGAGACTTCAGGTATTAAGATTGTGCACTTGAGTGCAAGTGAAGCATAACTCTCGATTCAACTCTTTTCCAAAGATTTTCAGAGTCACCTTCTCTCGTTATCAGCTGGAGACAATAATGGACACATTAAACTTGATGTAAATGGGCGAACAAATTGGCACTCTTATTGATCAGAAAGGTGCTTGTGCTGAGACAGTGGTGTAGCATATTATTCTGGCATACTGGAGTGCAGCATGTTTGGAGGAATAAATGATGGAGATATTTTAGAGTCAATACAGAATGGAAGTGCACACAATTCTTTTATTGGTTGTTCTTTCAGATCGTTTGGTTGCATATATGCTGAAGCTCAATGACTACATTTGAGCTCTTTGTGTCCACAGGTTTATGAGCAAGGGGATACCTTAACTTATCCACGGGGGGGGGGGGGGGGGTTTCATCTACATTTTTTTTTTTTTTTTGGCCATCGTCTTCATCCCCGGGAACCACTACATTTTCGGGTCCTCATCATCATTCGCTGGAGAGCTGGCTTGTGGATCTTGTTTCAGAGAAGTGTCCGCCATGGTGTCCGCAGCTCGAGTACCCTGATCCAGAGGCTTTGGAAAGGGCGTTGGATGTTTTTGCTGCGCTGACAGGACTAGATCCTGGAAGGCACAGCTTACTAGCATTTGCTCCAGGTGAAGTGCGGTATGTGGATCTTGGCAGCAGCTCACCTCGGAAAATTGTTCGCCAATCTGGGCTTCTCAAAGACACTGTGAATCAATACAGTTGTTTGTGCATAAACTACAGCACGGGTTTTGGCGGCTGATTCTGGAGGAGAAAGCATTCTGGTTGTGCCTTGAAGAAGAAATCTTATCATACAATGGCAAGAAGAAAAACCAAAGGAGATAGAAAGATAATGATGATCTGTAGGAATTCCTAACAGTCGTGGCCGATAAACAATGGATATTGAAGACCAGATAAAAGGGCAGATGTTATCAACTTAGAGCAGTGAATTAGCAGCCAGGCTCCCTCACTTGAATCTTGGGTAATTGCGTGATCGTTACAGAAGCGTCAGGGTTGCATTTTAAGAGGAAGACTTCAGTAACAGTAACCATGGTCGAAGTGACTCTGCATATTGCGGATGGGTCCAAGAAGATGAAGGAAAAGGAAAAGTTGAACAACAGAGAGGGGTTAAAGTGGTAAAGTCAATTGTGAGATTGAAAGCTGCTACTAGAGGCCTACCTCCAACAAATGGTTGGAGTCCGTCGTCAAAGTCAGCTATTTCGGTTGGAAAGAATAAAAGGGTTTGTGACCTTGGTAAATGGTTGAGGGCGTAGCCATGATAGTTGTTGAGAAACAGGTCAAGGTTGCTGGGTGTAATGATCTGTTCGTATCTGATTGAGCTAGAAATAAAACAGAGAGCAAACTTTCTAAGGATGGATCTTCAGGCGACCAGATGGCTGTTGAAAGAGTAGAAGGTAGGATAAATGGTAAAAATATACCGGTAGGGCTCATTAACATAAATGAACCTTTCGTGAAGGATAATGCAGTTTTGAACCAAGTGAACAGTTGTCAATCAGTGGGGTGGAGTAAAAATCTATACAGAAAGTGGTTGAAGATGAGAACAGGAGGGAATCACCTCTGAGGGAGAAGATACTGACTCTTTTGGGAAAAGATCCGAGTCTGGGTCACAAAAGCGTGAGTGAAGGGTGTTTCAGAAAAAATTCGAAGAGTCCTACAGAGACATTTGCATTGTATAGCTCAACAGAAGTGAGGATACATACGCTTTCTGAAGATGGTTGTACGAGCACAGTGGAGGATATTCAGCCTTCTGAAGGTATATCGTACATGAAAACTGAAAGTGATTGGTGGGGAGCAAGATTTGGCTTTGTGCGAGCTGGAGCTCTTGGGGCACAAGCATGTATGCGAAATTCACTTGCTGAGGTGTCCAAAACACGTTCATCCTTCCGTGAGTAGGACCAGGAGAATCTATATAATCTTGTTCAGGATAAAGCTACGAAGGGTCGCCAAGGACTTGGTATTGCAGACCGTCCAAGGAAGATTGGGGGTGCACATTGGAAAGGCCAAAAGGTCCTCTTAGACAGTGATTACTGCAGTGATGTGGAGATGGTTCCCTTCTAACAGGTCACAAGAATGCTACAAAAATTGCAGACTTGTCCACTGAAGTACATGAACATGAAGCAATAGGTGATTCAAGTGACTATAAATCAGGAAGAAAGGAGAAGACCTTTGGTGTGGCAGCCGTGGTGGAGCAGGCAACGAGGAGGTTCGGAGGGAAGTAGAAAAATCTTCTACGGGAAATTTTGCCGAAGAGAGCTATGCTGGAAGGAAAGAGGACGACCTGTAGAAGAAGAGGGAGAATGGCAGGTTGTTGCGAGTTGCTGTAGCTAGGACAGCCGGATCAACTATTGGTGGCTGCTCCTAGAAGAGAAGGTGATTGTCGTGAGAATCGAAAAAAGGAGTTGATGATGGCTGCTGATGGATACGAGCATAGAGTCAGAGATTTTACATGATGAACAAAGGAAGTGTGTGATGCTCCAGTAGATATTCCACATCAATTATGTTTATGAGGTGTTGATCAGTTACTTGAATGCTGAAATATATCGAAGGGATCCAAGATGAAGCATGAAGGAGAGTTCAGGATGAGCCGAAGAATTGGTAACACTTAAGCCAACTTTTTACCAACAACTTATGAAGTATGCACAAGTTGCATATCATGGACAGTACAATGCGAACATCGGCCTTCCCGTGCGGTATGGAGGTTGGATTGTCAATTTGATGTGGCCTCTGCAACTGCTATTTCAATGCTGCCTAAAGTGACTTCAGAGATGAACATTCCAAGTACTTTGATGGGTGGTTTCATCGGCAAGGGAGGTGTGAATATCACCCATGTGTGTTCTCTGTCTGGTTTTACTGTTAAGGTCTATAACCAAAAGGATGGAAGGACAGATCGATGGATTACATCTGAAGGAACTGCTGAATAGATTTTGGCAGCCCAAAGTCTTGTAAAGCAAGGAGGATCTAGTATATATTGTGCATCTCCTAGAAGTTGATGGCCTTTTGCCGTATCAGGAAGGGTGTGGGACTGCCCTGTTGGAAGCAACATCAGATTCAGATGAAGGGGTGTAAGTGCAGGTATTGAGGGCGGTGTGCTTTTGTGGAGGAGCATTATCATTAACGGGCGGCAAGAAAAGAGGACGATCATTCTAATTAAATCTCTGTCGGGAAAGACAAGGAACACAGGGTTTGTCCGTGCGGGATGAAAAAGGTTGGGGATTCGAGAAGATGGAAAGATATGAGTATCAATGATTGGAGTGAAGTGGCAGCAACAACCAAAAATCAGAAAAAATTTGAAGGAGATAAAATTGGAGCAAGTTTGGTAGACTGTATCAAATGTAAGTAATTGTCAATGATATGCATGCCATTTTCATCCCGAATATGCTTATCTGGTGAGCACTTGTGGTCAGTTTTGTCCTTAGAATGACATACTCTATAAAACTACCTTTTCTTCATAAGAAAATGCTCTGCATTTGTAGCAGCTAGCTGCATCCTCACTGTTCGAGCAATTATAGTGCAGCTTTGTTTCTATCTGCACATGCAATCATCGTTTTTTAGTAGAGCTTTTGCTTTGACAAAACCATTTTTTCGTAACAGTGTTCATGAGTTTCTTCTCCATAGTCATTGCACTTTTCAAGGACATTCCCGATCGGGAAGGTGATCGGATTTTTTGCACCCAATCTTATACAGTTAGATTAGGATAAGAGTGGGTCTTGTGGGTGTGCATGCAAGCTGATAGCTGCTTATGGTGTGGCAACGGTAGTGGGTGTTTCATCTACATTCCTATGGGCACGATTTTTGCCTTAGTATCCTTGTAGCTACTCTAATAAGCTATCATGCCAGTACGAGAGATTTGAAGAGTAAAGCATCTATTATTGAGTTCTACATGTTTGTTTGAAAGGTTTTCTATGCTGAAAAACTAATGATTCCATTTATGTGATAAGAAAAACGTTGGTTTCTGGATGCATGCTTCAACTGAAGAGTTTGCTATCATTAATATAGGCAGTCAACGGTTTTGCAGCAACACGGACGGGGGGGGGGGGGGGGGGGGGGTAACTTGTCCACATGGGATCACCTGAGAATGAGCATTCCAATGGCATTGAATGTGGGTCTGATTGGGCAACTATTTAGTGGTCCTAACATTTTGGTGCGTTTGCCGGGAACATATGAGTTAGTGCATAGACATAGGAAGAATCCATTGCGAGATAATTATGTGCTCCAGGTAATCCAATTGGACCGATTCCGAGGGATTTGAACAAAGTAAAGGCTCATATAATCATTTTTTCGGGGGCTCAAAGAGATATTCAACTAGGTTTTGTTCATAAAGAGTTCCCACATCATGTTTGTAGGTTGAAGAAGGCACTTTATGGCCTAAAGCAAGCTCCAAGGGCTTGGAACCAAAGATTGGTGGACTATTTGATCAAATGTGGTTACAATCAATGCAAGGCGGATCCATCTCTCTTCATCAAACAAAGAGGAGAACTTGTGGTCTACATGTGTGTGTATGTAGATGATCTTATCATTACAGGTAATGATACAAAGGGCATTGAGGAGATCAAGGCAAAGCTTGGAAAGGAGTTTAGGATCTCTGATCTTGGAGATCTTAGGTATTTTCTTGGCATTGAAGTTGTATACAAAGAAGAAGGTATTATGCTCATACAAAGGAAGTATATTCTAGACCTGCTTGAGAGGTTTGGGATGCTACATTGCAAGCCTATTTCAAATCCCATGGAAGTTAATGTAAAGCTAAGCTCCATTGATGGAGAGCCATTAGAGGATGTAACTTTGTATCGATCTATTGTAGGCTCTTTCAATTATGCCACAATAACCAAGCCCGACATAGCATATGGAGTTGGAGTGTTATCACAATTTATGCATAGTCCAAGGACTACACACTTGCAAGCTGCAAGAAGAATGTTGCGATATCTCAAAGCCACTATAAATGAAGGATTGTTCTACTCATTTGATGATGATATGCAGGTCAAAGCTTATTCCGATGCCGATTGGGCCGGTTCGAAGGAAGATAGAAGGAGTACAAGTGGTTACCTAGTCATGCTAGGTAGCAAGATCATCTCATGGATTTCAAAGAAGCAACCCACGGTGGCATTATCTTCCACCGAGGCTGAGTATAGAGCTTTGGCTCAAGTCACATGTGAGCTAATGTGGATTAAGAAGTTATTTATGGAGCTTAATTTGCAGGTTGACACATATCCAATTTTTTGTGACAACATGAGTAGCATTCATCTAGCATCGAATCCTGTCTATCATGCTAGAACCAAGCATATTGAAGTGCACTATCACTTCATAAGGGAAAAGGTGATATCCAAGGAAGTTTCAGTACATCATATTGGTACCAAGGACCAAGTTGCGGACATGTTTACAATGGCTTTGGATGGGATGAAGATTTCAAAATTCAAGCAATGCATCAACATGAAGGTGCTTGGATGAGGATGAAGAATTGAAGCTTGAGGGGGAGAGTTAAAAGTCAAGCTTCAAGCTAAAAATTCGTGGGGAAAATTTTATGGACATGTGGAGCAATCAAAGGAAGCCAAAAGCCACGAGATTCCATCAAGAAAAGTCACTCAACCACTCCCCAAGTCATCTCAACTAATTCCTCCAAGTTAGGAGGCTGATTTAGAAAGGTAGTTCCTAGATTTTAGGGGCACACTTCTCACTATAAAAGGAGCATGTATCCCGACTTCTTTTGGGTCATCTTTTTGGAGTTTTAGCTCATGTAAAGTGAGCACTAAGTGCTGGAGTTGTGATAAGCAAGCCCCTTGCTTAAGCAACCCCCTTGCTTGCTTGTTTGTTTTCTTTTAGTAGGCATATCTATGTGTGTGCGCAGGCAGTGTTGCAACTCTCTACCCCTGAGTTGTTAGCATTGGTTCTCCCTCATATGGTATCCATTTGATGTAATTCTTGTCTCATTGGATCCCCCATGTTGGAGATGTAGCTTTGGATGACAAGGAGGAAGGAAGATGTCTCAAGGATGTCTTGCATGTACCTACTGTCTCAAAGAACTTGGTGTCCGTTGGGCAAATGGTTGAAAGAGGCTATCAAGTAAAGTTCAACAAAGGTGGATGCTTTGTGGAGAACCCTAAGCAAGGTTACAAGGTCATAGCAAGAGGAAAGAAGCAAGGGAGACTCTTCACTTTGGAGGTAAATTCTCATTCCAGTCAACATGTCTACTTCACATATGGAAACAAGAGGATTTCGGAGTTGGACTTGTGGCACAAGAGGATAGGTCACATCCACATACAAAGAATGAAGGAAATGCAATTCAAGAGGCTGGTTGAAGGTCTTCCCAACTTCCAAGGACAAGGTATGAAGCATTTATGTGAATCTTGTCAACTAGGGAAGCAAGCGAGACTTCCATTCAAGAAGAGTGGCTACATAAGCCAACATCCATTGGAGTTGATACATACAGATGTGTGGGGGCCAACCAAAGAGCAATCCATTGGAGGTAACAAGTACTTTGTCACTTTTATAGATGATTGCACAAGGATGGTTTGGGTTTATTTCATCAAAAACAAATCAGATGTGTTTACATGTTTCAAAGCATTCAAGGCAATGGTAGAGAAGGAAACAGGTACATATATCAAGAAGCTAAGGTCCGATGGAGGGGGAGAATATTTCTCCAATAAGTTTTTTGATTTTTTAATGGATCAAGGCATCAAGAGGCAAGTAACATGCAGGTACACCCCCCAACAAAATGGAGTAGCAGAGAGAAAAAATAGATACATTGCCGAGATCGCTAGAGCAATGCTTAATGAGATGAATGTACCTAACATGTTTTGGAGTGATGCAGCAAATACCGCCGTGTATCTTATGAATAGGGCTCCTACCTCAGGGATCCATGGCTTGACACCATATCAAGCCTATTATGGTAAGAAACCTGATCTTTCCCACTTGAAGATATTTGGATGTACTTGTTATGTACATGTGCCAAGTGAATTAAGGCACAAGCTACAACCAAAGGCAGAAAAGTGTGTGTTTCTAGGATATTCAAATGATCATAAAGGTTACAGGTGCTTCAACCCAAACACAAAGGACTTGAGGATATCAAGGGATGTAGCATTTGATGAGCTACTCCCTTGGTATAAGAAGTATGATTGTATGCAGGACTATGAAGAAGAAAAGCATGGACATGATGAAGAACAAATTGACCTAGAGCTAAGCGGCCCAAGGTGTTCCATCAATGAAGATAGTTCAAGCATGAACTCACCATGGAGGGGGAGATCTTCATCAAGCTATAAAGCACAATCAATCAACAAAGGCAAAGCAACATTGGTGGAGTTGGATGAAGAAGGTAATGAAGTTGAAGATGATGAAGGACACATGATGGAGAAAGAAGCCATGTCAAAGAAAGAGATCAAGTTCCCAAGGCAAAGGAGGTTTATTCCTCCAAAAGGGAAGTCTTCTAGAGTTAAGTATCCAACTCAAAGGTTTACTTATGATTCATACATGGCAACTCATTATGCATATATGAACAAAGTAGTAGAAGATCATGAGCCCGATTGCTATGAAGATGCAAGCAGGTACACCAAATGGAAAGAGGCAATGCAAGAAGAGATCGACGCACTTGAGGAGAATCAAACATGGACTCTAGTGCCCAAGAAGGATAACATGAAGGTAATAGGTAATAAGTGGGTGTATAAAGTAAAGAGGAATTCAGATGGATCTATTTCTAGGTTCAAAGCAAGATTGGTGGCCAAGGGTTTTGCACAAACATATGGAGTGGACTTTGAAGAGACATTAAGCCCCGTGGCAAAGATGAGCACCATTAGGACACTCATTGCAATGGCTGCTAGCAAAGGATGGAAGCTTTTCCAATTGGATATCAAGAATGCCTTTCTCAATGGAGACTTGGAAGAAGAGGTATACATGGAGCAACCACTAGGTTTTGTTCATAAAGAGTTTCCACATCATGTTTGTAGGTTGAAGAAGGCACTTTATGGCCTAAAGCAAGCTCCAAGGGCTTGGAACCAAAGATTGGTGGACTATTTGATCAAATGTGGTTACAATCAATGCAAGGCGGATCCATCTCTCTTCATCAAACAAAGAGGAGAACTTGTAGTCTACATGTGCGTGTATGTAGATGATCTTATCATTACAGGTAATGATACAAAGGGCATTGAGGAGATCAAGGCAAAGCTTGGAAACGAGTTTAGGATCTCTGATCTTGGAGATCTTAGGTATTTTCTTGGCATTGAAGTTGTATACAAAAAAGAAGGTATTATGCTCATACAAAGGAAGTATATTCTAGACCTACTTGAGAGGTTTGGGATGCTACATTGCAAGCCTATTTCAAATCCCATGAAAGTTAATGTAAAGCTAAGCTCCATTGATGGAGAGCCATTAGAGGATGTAACCTTGTATCGATCTATTGTAGGATCTTTCAATTATGCCACAATAACTAGGCCCGACATAGCATATGGAGTTGGAGTGTTATCACAATTTATGCATAGTCCAAGGACTACACACTTGCAAGCTGCAAGAAGAATGTTACAATATCTCAAGGCCACTATAAATGAAGGATTGTTCTATTCATTTGATGATGATATGCAGGTCAAAGCTTATTCTGATGCCGATTGGGCCGGTTCGAAGGAGGATATAAGAAGTACAAGTGGTTACCTAGTCATGCTAGGTAGCAAGATCATCTCATGGATTTCAAAGAAGCAACCCACGGTGGCATTATCTTCCACCGAGGCTGAGTATAGAGCTTTGGCTCAAGTCACATGTGAGCTAATGTGGATTAAGAAGTTATTTATGGAGCTTAATTTGCAAGTTGATACATATCCAATTTTTTGTGACAATATGAGTAGCATTCATCTAGCATCGAATCCTGTCTATCATGCTAGAACCAAGCATATTGAAGTGCACTATCACTTCATAAGGGAAAAGGTGATATCGAAGGAAGTTTCAGTACATCATATTGGTACCAAGGACCAAGTTGCCGACATGTTTACAAAGGCTTTGGATGGGATGAAGATTTCAAAATTCAAGCAATGCATCAACATGAAGGTGCTTGGATGAGGACGAAGAATTGAAACTTGAGGGGGAGTGTTAAAAGTCAAGCTTCAAGCTACAAATTCGTGGGGAATCTTTTATGGACATGTGGAGCAATCAAAGGAAGCCAAAAGCCACGAGATTCCATCAAGAAAAGTCACTCAACCACTCCCCAAGTCATCTCAACTAATTCCTCCAAGTTAGGAGGCTGATTTAGAAAGGTAGTTCCTAGATTTTAGGGGCACACTTCTCACTATAAAAGGAGCATGTATCGCGACTTCTTTTGGGCCATCTTCTTGGAGTTTTAGCTCATGTAAAGTGAGCACTAAGTGCTGGAGTTGTGATAAGCAAGCCCCTTGCTTAAGCTAGCCCCTTGCTTGCTTGTTTGTTTTCTTTTAGTAGGCATATCTATGTGTGTGCGCAGGCAGTGTTGCAACTCTCTACCCCTGAGTTGTTAGCATTGGTTCTCCCTCATATTGTATCCATTTGATGTAGTTCTTGTCTCATTGGATAGCTATTAGAGTCTATTTTATGCTCACAAATTCTCTGGATCATTCTCTGAGTAATCTGGGAGCAACATTCATTTTAGTGAAGTTGTGTGATTGATATCTCTCTTAGTGTGTAGGCTCTGTTTGAAATATTTTGCTCTCTGTTGTAAGGGCTAGTTCTCCTTCTCTATGTATCTATTTGCTATGATTTTGGTGTCATTGGGTAGCTATTAGAGTCTTCTAAAGTTGACCAAAGTTTGATATTCATTCTCTATATAATCTCTGAGAAAACCTTGCTCGAGTGAAGTGAGGTATCTGCTTGATTGGCAGTTGTGAGCATTCAACTAGCTCATGTTGTAGACATTGTTTCTCCTTGTGTAGGCATCCATTTGAAGTGAAATTTGGTTTGTTGGAAAGCTCTTGGTGTCTACTACAGGTCTACAAAAGCTCACTGGAGTCCTCTGCATATGCGCTGAGTAAGAGCATTTTTGGTGTGTAGAGGTCAAAGAAGGATACCTGTGGAGGTCATTCACGCTTCGTCGTTGCTTAGGGGTTGAGATACTTCCCCCATCAGATGTATATGTATATGTATATGTATATGTATATGTATATGTATATGTATATGTATATGTATATGTATATGTATATGTATATGTATATGTATATGTATATGTATATGTATATGTATATGTATATGTATATGTATATGTATATGTATATGTATATGTATATGTATATGTATATGTATATGTACATGTATATGTATATGTATATGTATATGTATATGTACATGTATATGTATATGTACATGTATATGTATATGTACATGTATATGTATATGTACATGTATATGTATATGTATATGTATATGTATATGTATATGTATATGTATATGTATATGTATATGTATATGTATATGTATATGTATATGTATATGTATATGTATATGTATATGTATATGTATCTGTATATGTATATGTATATGTATATGTATATGTATATGTACATGTATATGTATATGTACATGTATATGTATATGTATATGTATATGTATATGTATATGTATATGTATATGTATATGTATATGTATGTGTATATGTATATGTATATGTATATGTATATGTATATGTATATGTATATGTATATGTATATGTATATGTATATGTATATGTATGTGTATAGGTATATGTATCTGTATATGTACGTGTATGTGTATATGTATATGTATATGTATGTGTATATGTATATGTATATGTACGTGTATATGTATATGTATATGTATATGTATGTGTATATCTATATGTATATGTATGTCTATATGTATATGTATATGTATATGCATATGTATATGTATATGTATACATATACGTATATGTATATGTATAGCTATATGTATATGTATACGTATACATATACATATATGTATACATATACATATAGATATACATATACGTATACGTATATGTATACATACGTATATGTATATCTATATGTATATGTATACATATATGTATATGTATACGTATGCGTATATGTATATGTATACATATACGTATACGTATATGTATATGTATACGTATACGTATATGTATATGTATAGGTATATGTATACATATATGTATATGTATATGTATACGTATACGTATATGTATATGTATACGTATATGTATATGTATACGTATATGTATATGTATATGTATATGTATATGTATATTATATGTATCTGTATATGTATACGTATATGTATAGGTATACGTATATGTATATGTATACGTATATGTATATGTATAGGTATATGTTTATGTATATGTATATGTATATGTATATGTATATGTATATGTATATGTATATGTATATGTATATGTATATGTATATGTATATGTATATGTATATGCATATGTATATGCATATGTATATTTATATGTATATGTATATGTATATGTATATGCATATGTATATGCATATGTATATGTATATGTATATGTATATGTATATGTATATGTATATGTATATGTATATGTATATGTATATGTATATGTATATGTATATGTATATGTATATGCATATGTATATGTATATGTATATGTATACATGCATATGTATATGTATATGTATATGTATATGTATATGTATATGTATATGTATATGTATATGTATATGTATATGTATATGTATATGTATATGTATATGTATATGTATATGTATATGTATATGTATATGTATATGTATATGTATATGTATATGTATATGTATATGTATATGTATATGTATATGTATATGTATATGTATATGTATATGTATATGTATATGTATATGTATATGTATATGTATATGTATATGTATATGTATATGTATATGTATATGTATATGTATAGTATATGTATATGTATATGTATATGTATATGTGTTGGAGTTTATTGATCTCCAAAGTACAGCTAGAAGTAGGTGAAACCCAACAGGACCTAGTTGACTTTTTCACAAATTTGTATGCACAGACCAATTTTCGTGCAGAGCAAATTGCTCTTTACTCACTCAGAATTTTCCAAAACTGTTTTACACACATAAACTAGACTCTAGGAGCTTTCCAACAAGATATAGAACACCTCAAATGGATAAATAGACAATGAGCTATGACCTGTGCAATATGCAGCTTTAATGGAGACCTTGAAACAGAGATGAACCTGAGGACACACATCACTTGCAGAGACTATTGATCTTAACTCACAACCTCAATGACTTTGAAACTTTCTAGAATACAAGTAGACTTAAAGATCTTTCTAACAAGCCAAATAACACATGATTTGGATACATACACAAGGAGATATGACCTCTGCAAGTTTGAGGTTTAATGGAGACCTTCAGCAGGGATAAAAAACAGAGAACACACACTACTTGCAGACAATATTGATCTCAACTCACAAATCCAATGATTATGAAAATTTTCAGGAAGAAAGTAGACAGTACGAGCTTTCCAATGAGCTATCAAACATGTAATTTGGATATATAATGATGGAGATACAAGCTCTGCAATCTCTGCATACAAAACTACAGCAGTGTAGAGATACACATATGACTCTCTTGGACATCCCACAAGATCACGACTTTTCTCCTCTTTTTATAGCATGGGAAACTAATCTAAAACCTTTCTAATACATCTAAATTCGTGGTAGACACTTGGATGGAGGTATTACATGACTCAAGTGCTCAAATAAGCAAAGTATTGATGGACTTTGAGAACTAGCCACATTGACCTTTCACTAGGACACCACTGAAGCTCCCTTGTGACTCACTAATTTGACTCACCATGTTCTAGAACTCACGTGGTATTTTTGCTACATTTTATGAATAATATGAGCCTTCTTGAAGTATTTGAAGACTTCCCAAAGGTATTTACATAATTTGAAACTTGTACCTTACATAAAACAAATGTTCGCAACATTCTCCCCCTCAAGTTTCAAAGGGTATTTCCTTCATGCCAAGAATATAGTTGAATCTTTGAAGCTTTGGTCCATCCAAGGATTTGGTGAAGATATCTGCAACTTGATCCTTTGTTCCAACAAAAGAAACCTGCACTTCATTGTTCATGGCCTTCTCTCGAACATAATGATAGTGAACCTCTATATGCTTTGTTCTAGCATGAAAAAGAGGATTTGAGGTCATATGAATGCTGCTCAAGTTATCCCCATATATCAGTGGTACATCAACCTGCACATTCAAGTCATGAAACAACTTTTTAAACCACATAACCTCAGTAGTAGCCAATGTTAAACCTCTATACTCAGCCTCTGTAGAAGATAAAGCAACTGTAGGCTGTTTCTTTGAACTCCATGTTAATGTCTTGTTTCCTGCTATTACCACATATCCACTTGTGGATCTTCTGTCATCTTTGCTTCCAGCCGAATCTGCATCACTAAAGACTTTAAGAGTTAGATCAGCATCATGACTATAAAATAATCCTTCGTTCATGGTACCTTTCAAATACCTAAGCACTCTTTTCGCTGCATGCATATGAGGTACTCTAGGTTCATGCATAAACTGTGACAATACTCCCACTGCATAACATATATCAGGTCTAGTTTTTGTTGCATAAATCAAAGATCCTACCATGGATCTATATACATTCATATCATGCAACTCATCACCTTCCTTTGCACTCAGCTTTACATTACATTCCATTGGAGTAGAAACAAATTTACATTCCTGCATACCAAACCTTTTCAGCATATCATATATATACTTTCTTTGTATCAACCACGTACCTTCATCGCTATACACAATTTCAATCCCAAGAAAGTATCTGAGCAAACCAAGATCTGAAATTTTAAATTCCTTTCCCAAATTACCTTTTATCTCATCAATTGCTTTTGCATCATTCCCTGTAATCAACAAGTCATCCACATAAATGCATACATAGACACACATGCCATCTACATGTTTTACATAAAGTGAAGGATCAGCATGACTTGCTGTGTATCCTTGCAGCATAAGATACTTTACCAACCTTGCATTTCATGCCCTTGGTGCCTGCTTAAGACCATACAATGCCTTCTTTAACCTGCATACATGATTAGGACATTTTGCATCCACATAACCATCTGGTTGTGACATATATACTTCTTCATTTAACTCACCATTAAGAAAGGCATTCTTTATATCGAGTTGATATATATTCCACCTTTTACTTGCAGCTAAAGCCAACAAAGTTCTCACCGTTGCCATATTTGCTACTAGACTAAATGTTTCCTCATAGTCCACACCTTGAGTTTGATTATATCCTTTTGCTACAAGTCTAGCCTTATATCTAGACACACTACCATCACTATTTCTTTGAATCTTAAAAACCCACTTGCAACCAATTACCTTTTGCTTTGGTGTACTTGGAACTAAATTCCAAGTCTTGTTATCCTGTAGTGCTTCCATTTCTTCTCTCATTGCTTTCTCCCACTTTTCATCTCCTTTGGCCTCATCATAACATGTGGGTTCATTTTCCTGCTCAACTTTTGTCATAAAAGCATAATGAGTACTCATGAAAGATTCATAAGTATACCTTTGAGGTTGCTTACTTACTCTTGAACTTCTTCTTACCTCCAATGTAGATGCTCTTCCTTTCTTATTAGGAACCTTTGATGATTCTCCATACTCACATACATCACTAATTTCCTCTCCTTCATCATTAACTTCAACAAGTTTGAGTTTACCTTTACTTTTAACACTTGGAGGTGACTCTTGCCTTAATCTTCCATTGAAAGGTGATCCTCTTTCTTCATCTAAACCACTCCTTTCATCATTTAAACTTCCTGATGGCTGAACTATGCATTCATCTCCTTCAACCACACCTTCTTCATTTTCATCCATGACCTGCAAACAATTCTTATCTGCATACCATGAAAGTAATTCATCAAAGTTTACATCTCTTGACACAACAACCTTATTGGTATGAGGATTATAGCATCTATATCCTCTTTGAGTATCTGCATAACCAATAAATATACATTTTTCTGATTTTGCATCAAGTTTAGATCTCACCTCACTAGGTACATGTACATAACATACACAGCCAGATACTTTCAAATGACTTACACTTGGTTTCCTTCCATGCCATACCTCATATGGTGTCAAATGATGAACTCCAGCAGTCGGAACTCTATTCATAATGTAAACACTTGTGCTAACAGCTTCAGCCCAAAAATAATTAGGCAAACACATATCATTAAGCATGCTTCTAGATGCTTCTGCTATGATTCTGTTTCTTCTTTCTGCGACTCCATTTTGTTGTGGAGTATACCTGCATGTAACTTCTCTTTTGATACCTTCATCATGCAAAAAATCAGTAAAAGCTTGAGAGAAATACTCTCCCCCTCCATCAGATCTTAGCTTCTTAACATACCTTCCTGTTTGCTTTTCGACATATGATTTGAACTTCTTGAAACAATCAAAAACCTCACTCTTATGTTTAATGAAATACACAAATGTCATTCTACTATGATCATCAATGAATGATACATAGTACTTATTACCAACCAAGGATGCCTCTTTAGTAGGTCCCCACACATCTGTGTGTATGAGATCTAGCAAACCATCACTTACATAGCTTGAATGCTTGAAAGGTTGTCTACTCTGCTTACCCATTTGACATGCTTCACAAAGATGCACCATATGTTGCTTAGTAAGATCAGGTAATCCTTCAACAATCCTCTTCTTTGATAGCTCCTTTAACCTGTGTACATTCATGTGTCCAATCCTTTTGTGCCATAGATCAAGCTCTGATATTCGATGCATACCATAAGAGAAATAGTTTGTATGATTTGGGTTTACCTTGAATGTAAACAATCTACCTTGTTTTTTACCTCTAGCAATTAACCTCCTTTGCTTTGGATCCTCAATGAAGCAACCTGCATGATTGAATCTCACTTGTAGACCTTTTTCTACCATTTGACCAACCGACATCAAATTCTTAGTGATCGTTGGCACATAAAGTACATCCTTCAAGCAATTTGTCTTGCTCTTATCCTGCATAACAACATCTCCAACCTGCATAATCTTATGTGTTGTATCATCTCCTGTTTCAACATGACCTTTACATGACGGGTTATGCATATTAGAAAACCATGAAGCATCATGAGACATGTGATTAGAACAACCACTATCTACATACCATACATCGCTATTGCAATTCATCTTAGTTTCTACATTCATCATAAGAAGAGAATCATAATCATCACTTTTACCGTCAACTGCATAATTTCCTTGTTGTTTACCTCTTCTTGAATAGACTCCTCTTCGATTACCACCTTGATTATTTTCATTTTGATAACAATCTTTGGCATAGTGTCCATACCTTCCACATATATAGCAATTGTTCTTATTATCTTCACTCCTTTGTCTTTGGTTGTAGTTGTAGTAGCCTCTCGTACCTCTAGCGCTTGATCTTCCTCTTCCTCTTGTGTTGAAGAAGCCACTTGAAGTCCTTTGATCATCGCTCCTTCTTCCTTGACCTCTATTTGAACCTCTTCCACCTCTGTTTCCACCTCTTGATGATCCTACATAAAGAGCTTGTCCTTGAGATCCTTTTTGATTTGAAGTAGAACCATTTAGATTCATCTCCTCCGTGACCATGAGGGCAATAAGTTGATCAAAATCTGGTAATTCTCCTCTGACATAAACTGAAGTAATGAGGGGTTTCCATCTCTCATCATCTTTGAGTCTGTTGAGAGTATGTGCAACCAAGTCGTCG